>MU223457.1:5418304-5429069 GCA_018584345.1 Thuja plicata | reverse complement strand
ACTTAGTGCACATACTGTGCTGTACCATTTCAAGTATACGTCCCTGGGTTGAAAAACTAAATGCACCTCATGGTGGGAGAAGTGATCCTTAGATTGAATACATTATTCCTAAGAGAGGCTTTGGGCATGATTACTAAGAACCTATTGTGAGGTGGTTCACAAAGCATAGGCTTGTCTTTCGATAATATCATATTTTAGCTCTACTGCTTGCAAAGACTTACTGAAAAATGAAATAGGTTGTTCAAAGCCTTCTGAATTCTTCTGCAATAATACTGTAGCAACAATGTTATAAGAAGCAAAGGAGAAAATCTAAAGTGGCTTGGTATAATTAGGGGTTCTCAAAACAAGAGAATCTTTAATAGCCTGCTTGATATCTGAGAAATCCCTACATGCTTCTTGATTCGATTCTACTTTATTTCCTTAATTCATCATTTTTTAAATTGATAAACTAGTCTCTGCAAAGTTTTTAACAAACCTCTTCAAAAAGTTCACTTTCCCAAAGAAGGACTGGACGCCCTTGACATTTTTGGGTTGTGGGACATTATCAATTGTAGTTATCCTTTTAGTGTCAATTCTAACTCCATCTTTAGAGACAATATGTCCTAAAAGATTTCCCTTTGTTACCCCAAAAACACACTTCTTTGGGTTAAAGGAAACCCCATAATCTAGTGCTCTTACAAAGATCTTTTCAAGATGATCACAGTGTTGATCTTCTTTTGCTAAGTAAGTAGTACGATCATCTTGATAAAATGCCAAAAACATATTTATAAAATCTGCAAATGCCACATCTATGGCTCTTTGGAAAGTAGCTCCAACATTTGTCAAGCCAAAGGGCATCCTAACATATACATCAGTTCCCCAGGGTGTGGTAAATGCAGTCTTGAACTGTTCAGATTCCTTGACCTTGACTTGATTATACCCTAAAAGACCATCCAACATGGACATCAATTCAGACCTAGTGACACTTTGCAACATTGCTTCCATGTTGGGCAATCCATAATTATCCTTCAAAGAGTTAACATTTAGATTTCTAAATTCTACACATGGTCTAATATCTCCATTTTTCTTTCTGACTGGTACCAAATTGGATACCCATGTTTAATGCCTTATAGGCTTTATGATTCCAGTATCCCTCATCTTATTTAATTTATCTTTCATCTTGGGTTCTAGAGTGGGATTGACAGGTCTTAAATTCTGTCTAAAAGGCTTAGTGCTTTCTTTTAATGGAATCTCATGCTGGAAAAGATCTTCTTTGTATGCTTTCAAATCATCATAAGACCATGCAAAAACATGTCTATATTTTGTGAGAAGATTTACCAATTAATTTTTAAGCTTGGGGGACAACTTCTTACCAATATATACCATTTTAGGATCTTGATCTATCCCCAAGTTTATCTCCTCCAAGTCTTCAGGTTTGCTTATCGTACTTGCAGATAAATGCTTGTCTTTGTTATCAAAGGCTCTTTCAAGTACAACTATACCTTTAGGTACCTTATTTGATTTTAGTTGGAGAGCCTCCCTTCCAAGAATATTTTCTTTCCCATCTAAGGTCTCCACAAAACTACTAAAGTCCATCTCTTTCTCACAAAAGTTTGATTCACACGATAGGAATCTCAAAATATCCATGTCATCATGAAAGACTTGCCAAATTTCAGAATTTTTTGGAATGGATGGTCTAGACTGAACCTCTATTTCAGAGATCCCTAAAAAAATTATATCTTGAGGCCTCAAGGCAATATTAGCTAGTAGATCTTCCATCTTTTTATGACCTTTGTCCATCCATTCAATGCCAAATGTATCAAATTTTTCAATTTCATCCGAAATAGCATTCCTATACTATTTTGTCTCTGATTCCTTGAACCATATTTGGATCTTATTTGAGAGATAACCAACTCAAAGTACCCAATAACTTTGATACATTTAATCTTGTGTGTTGAAGCTAATCTCAATCTTATTTTCAAAGCCTCATATTCAACAATGTTTTTAGTGCAGGTGAACAAAAGAGAAAATGAGGACTTATATGTCTTACCATTAGGAGCTATTAGTAACACTCCTACACCAGCTCCTTCCTTTGAAATTTCACCATCAAAGAACATTGTTCATAAATCCATCTTATCTACAAAATTTTCCTTCTCTTCTAACAAAAGTATATGTTGAAAATTTCTCTCGGCTTTGCTGTCTTGCACTTAGAAAGATCCAATATTAGTATCCAAGAAACAATTCATTTCTTCATCTTCACTCTCCTCAATTATGTGGGGAGTTCTGACTTCTCTGGATACTTTGACATTTTTACCATCTATGTAAAATGTTGCAAAGGTTAGATCACACTGGATACTCCCTCCCATTGAGGCACTTCATTTCCTAGATAACAACATTCCATATTGAGGTGAGATGTCAACTACTAGAACACTCATTGTCAGTATCTTTTCTAGAAATGTGACAAGTGTATAAGGGAAAGCCTTAATAGTACCTATGAAAGGAACTTCTCTTTAATCCATTGTTTTACATCTCCCATGAGGAGTATCTACCTGTAGTCCCATTGATTTCATTATTTCTGCAGCCATGACTATGTTAGAAGCTCCTGAATCAATCATTTAATTCTTAAGCATCTTGCCATTAATAATCAATGTTAAGAAAAAGGGATCCATAGCTCCAAAAGGAGGAGTGACATTATTTTTATTTAAGAAGATTTAAGGGATCTTAGAAACAATCTCATCTGATTCTTTTCCCTTTGTATAAGATTTTCTCCTTTCTGTTCTTTTTCCTCTCATCCATTTCTTATTTCAAGGCTCTTGTGGTAGAAAAACTATTCATCCATGTCAAAGTTGTATCCTTGTGCTCAGGAATCCTCATCATTTCCAAAAGTGGAACCCTGACCATGATATTTGAAATCAATTGTCTCATGTCAATAGGAGCATATTTGATATCAAAAATATCTTACCTGGTAATAAAAATACTTCTATCCTCATTTTGAGTAGACAAGCTTGTCTTAACTCCTTTAACATCTTTTGGAATAGCAGAAGCATTCATCTCTAGTGTCTTTATTTTAATCTTGCAGACAATACTAGGATCATTTGGTTTATTTTATGTTCTTACTTTTATCTTTTTCACATTCTTAGTAGTTATTTCTTTCTCTAGTGTCATCTTAGGGCTTTCTTTTGTATTTGTAATAAACATACCAGCTGGTGTGTCATCGGCATGACCAACTATCCTATTCCTTAAATTGTAATTACTCTATCCTTGAGTAACCAATTTTTTTGTAATTTGAGCCCTTTCTACATTCGAGGATATTCTTGCCACAAAAGGCTCCTTTTCTGTTGCAGCATTACATCTGATTTTATCAATGTCTTCTTCTTCTTCATCTGATAAAAGGACATAATGGTTTTTAGCTTGATCATCAAAATCCTCTTCATTTGAAGAAGATAACTCCTAATTCTAGCTTTGGTTATCAGATTCATCACTCCTTAAGTCTACAGACGCCATTGCATTCCCAACATTATCATATAGTTCAACTTCCTCTTCCTTTTCTTGTTGGGTTTGACTTGTATATGTCTTCAGAGAAATAACAAAATTTTCCAGGGTTGTGTGGAGATTCACAAGCCTCACACCAGTAACTCTCACTTCTCATGTTAGCTGAATTTCTCTAAAGAGGATCAGGAGTATCTTTGTTTTGCTTCTCTGTCCTTTATGGAATAATAGACCTAACATCCTTCCATTGGGTATTGTATGGGTAGTTCTACATCCTAGGCTACTAACTAAAATTATTGTAGGATTTCCTATTGTTATTTGAAGCTCTTGGTATCTTATTCTCTTGTGGTTTCAAATCTTTTATAGCATTTAGAATCTGCTTCATATTGACCTCTTCCTTAGTATTAGCATTTGAAGTTTTATCCAATTCCTTTCTTGCAAGCTTCCAATCATCTCTTCTACCCAATTTCCTAGATACCCTCCTATTTGTTTCTATATTGATAGTTGTTTTATAATATTATCTTATAGTCTTTGGATTCTAATCTCTTATGAGGTATCCCATCTTAGAATCAGATGCATTAAGATAGGTAGCTAGACAAACCTTATCATCAAGTCTCATAACCTGAAATGTTTTATGAATAGATCTTTGAAATCTTATGCTGAATTCTACAACATCTTCATTTTGATTCTTTTTTTATATTTTTGAATTCATTTAACATGAATCCTTCATTGGTCTTATCATCATATTGCTCTTTAAAGCAGTCAATTAATTCCTCCATTGACCCTACAAAATTATAGGGTAATTCTCTGAACCAATCCCTAGAATCCTCCACTAAGGAGTGAAGAAAAAGCTTCATCAATACATCCTCATGCATAAATTCAAAATCATCCATCATTTTAGAATTTTTTTTAAGTTCTCTTCACATGTGATTACATTGTTTCAAGCAAATATAGTAAGTTTATCTCTCATGACACCTGAAACCTCATTAGGATAACCTTGAATGTTATGAAAAGAAACTTTTTTGTACCTTTCTGCATGAGTGGAATTTACTTGAAATGTAGTGTTTCCTTGAGAAGTAGAGGCTTTAGTATTTCATGTTGTAGCTACTTCAATACAAAGATGAAAAATCCTTGTTGATTTTCTAAGAAAATTATCCTTCTTCTTCATCTCCAAAGTAAAAGCCTCCAACTCTGCCTTTTCAAGTTCTTTAGCTATAATCTACTTTTCACCTCTTGATCTTTCAAGATCCATGTCCAAATGAGACATATGATCAACTAGAACTTTGAGGCATTTTGGTTCATTTATTAAAACTCCTACCATTCCTTTCTTTCCCTTATTTTTAGGGCTTTGATGATTAACCATTTGAATGATAGGTTCCTCCTCAAAATTCTAAGGCTTTTCAACATAATTCATTTCCTCTAACTCTAAAAGCTTCCTCATTCTTTGTTCAAGGAAAACTTGATCTTGTCTAATCTTGTTTTCTCTTTGATTTTCTCTTTTTTGTCTGATAGTCACTTGCTCCTGGATTCTTCTTTCAACTTCAAAAAGTTTTGCATCCATACTATCAGGATCTGGAAGAGTAGAAACATATTCTAAACCCTCTCTTTCATCAGGAGAACTATAATCTCCATAAGTACCTAGTCCCTCATCCGCAGCCTCTTAATATTCTGATGCATTTCCTTCATGACTACGGTGGATTGGTCTTTCTTCCCTAATGTCGTCCCTTTGTCTTTCATCTTGAGGGGTACCTCTGGTATCCCTTTCTCTTCTAGGATAATAAGACTTGGATGTAGTTGGGGAATCATTTCCCAACCTCTCCTTAGGATGTCTCTTTGACCAAGACCTGGTGCCTCTATAAATCATAATGGGAAGTGTGTGACAAAATGATTGTAATACTCAACACCGCTGCAGAGATACTCAGAGTCGCACCCAATAGTAGTTGGGATCACAACACTAAAAAATATGATAAATGAAAATAGAGAACTCTTCAAGATAAAATAATGACAAAGGATCAAACTTGAGTAGCTCTATAATTCCAATGATCAACTTACTAGCTAGTTATGAAAATTTACTATACCATCCCCAACAAAGTCGCCATCTTGTTGGTGACTAGGATGGGTCAAATGATATAAATATTAGAACCTCAGAGATTCCTTGAAAGGTTTACCAAGATTTTACTACTTTTTTTGTAGTAGAGTTGCCATCTTGTTGGTGTTTAAAATTGTTACGCTATAAAAAGAAACCAATATATCTTAAGATTGATGTTAGGAGTGGCTAGATCCAAGTACGAAAGCTCTGTAAGATAATTGAACCAACTATAGGGTTGGTGCATGAGCACCTAGGCTATCCTCTAAGCCCTAGTATGTTTTGGCTATTAACTGACCTTAGCCAAGTCAGTGTGTGTTTTCTTAAGGCCTTAGATGGTCTATTTTTTATGTGTGACTAGGTGGATTAGTGTTAGTACTAAGTTGACCTTAGTTTTTGGTTATTTGCTTTTAGTTGCTTAATCCTTAGTTTTGGCTAATGTGGGGAAATGATGTCTAAATGTGTTCAAGACCCATGTGTGGGTAGTAATATTATTAAGGAGGAATAAATGATTTTATTTCATTGAAATAAATGGGTTAGAGGCCCTAGAATATAGGTTGCAACATAAATGCAAAAGATGCCAAAACTTGTCATGACAACATTTGCAACTTTTGGCAAATGTTGCATGCAACTCGACAACATTGGATCCACTCCATTCTAGGAGTGGGAAATGAATTTTAGTGGCCTGAAATGGTAGAGGAAGCATCTTTAGACATTCTATGGCTCTTTTCCTGAGGTAGAGTGAATGTATGCAAGTTTTGTGAAGTAATAGAGAAGTGTTTTTGGAAACAGATTATACTCGATGTATTTTCTAGTTCTTTGTGTTTTAATGGATTGAGATATATCATCTAAGTGTGGATTCATGTGGTAGAGACATATCTAAGAAATTTTTATTCAGAGTGCAAGTAGAGTAGAGTTTATTTGTTAGCTATAGGAAATTGTTTACAAATTAGGTAGTCTTCTGGTGTAATTCAGGGTAGTTTTGGTTTTATGGCTCCCCATGAAATTCAACCGTGGAAAAAACAAAAGGTTGAATGAATGTGTTAGGGGAGCCTCTGTGTAGTGTACATATGTAGGTAGGAGTTTAGAGTAGTCAATTTTCTAATTTTAAGGCCATCCCCTAGGGGAACTAGGACAGTCCAGTTAGGGGTATGGCAGATGAAAACAAGAATGCAAAGACAAGGGTGTGCATGGGAGTCTTGAACAAAGTGTGGTCTCAATTTACTTAGAGTCTTATAGATCCCTAGCAGTGAATTCAAAACCCACCCAATCCATTTGGATTGATTTTTCCATAGACATCAGTGAAGTGCTTGTGAGGACCAAAATTGGCCTAATAGCCCTATATTTCAGGACAGAGGTGTACGAATAGTTTGGGGACCCTAGACCTTAGAAATATTTTAGATTTCCCAAAAGGGTATCTAGATCCTTTATTTGTTTTGGGGGTTGTGTAGAATTTTTAAGAGTAAATCCATAAAAACTCACTAGATATGGCTAATTGATCTTTTAGGCCTCATAGGATCAATTTGAGTGACATTTTGGAACTCGACTAACTTGGGGTTAAAGACTTGTGGGATTTGGAATGTATGGAGATAGAATAAACATACTAAGTGTGTACAAGGCCCTTGTATCATTAGAGGAGTTGGCATGAAGGGTTTAGCATTGAAATTCTTCAAAGCCAAGGAGAAGTATTGAAACAAAACTAGTGATGGATGTCCTTCAAGGTGAAACACAATAGTTGGAACTCTTGAGGAAGAGTTGGGAGTAGTCATAGGCTCAGTGTCTATAGACTTGTGACATCCTAGAGTTGAATTAGGATCCTAAAGTGGACTAGGACAAGCAAGGTCCTGTCTAGTGTATTTTGTAAGCACACCTTGGGGTTACTTCTATCAAGGGTCAAGACTTCCCTCTGCACTTCTGGCTTTGAAAAACCAAGGCAGGTACACCTATCTCAACTAAACTCAATTCTTTACAACACCTTTTACCTCTGGATTTGAACAACAGATAGATGGTGAGTAAGTACTAAATGCCAACCTAGGATGTTGGGATTAATGGGAAGTAGTACTGAGAGGGGAGGGGTGAATCAATGCCTCTAAAACTTTTAACACTTTTCACCTTTGATCATTAGTAATCATTCTTTAATGTATTATCAACCATTTATGATGTTCTTCTTATGCATGTAATATTAATTCATAATCTTTAATTGTTTGCAACATTCATAGAAACATTCATGAAAGTAATAAACACATAACACAAGATATGATATCACAGAAAACTCCTGTTAGGAAGTAAAAACTGCGCTGGGGATGGCACCCACAAAACTTCACTATCTTCAGAATGGAAGGGAGCCGATAAAGGATTACAATTGATAAGTTCTGATGATCTACCCTGTTAGGAGTATTAAAGTGGAGACCTGTTAAGAGCTTTAGCAACACTAATTTAAGTGTGCCCTCGGTTAAGAGATTTACAATAGGACTGTTAGGTCCACCTTTCTTGAAAGGATTTCTTATATGTAATACACTTGTTAGAATGAGTACAATATGTTTGACCTGACTGTATGAAATCTATAATTTCTGATCACAGATCCGTTAAAGCTCTCATAATATGAATAAAACCTATAGTGATTAATTAATATCTTTTCTCTGCTCGTCGGTAGCCTGTGTTCTTGTTCTTGAAAATGAATTGATCCTTTTTTGTCCTTCTGCATGAATTCTCTTGTCTGATCCTTAGATTCTCTTAGTGGCTACAATCATATTTGAACAACTTGTTCATGATAGATTGAGCATCTATTTATACAAGTATTTGACCTATTCTAGAATCACGCATTACAATGTTAACTCTTGATCCAAGGTATACAACTTGACCTTGATCCTTTAGTTTGCATGTTTTAAAATATTTGAATTGATTAAAACAATAATAATTACATTGATTTCTCCGCACATAATGGATTTAAAACAAATCAAGAAGCTAAATATACAACTTTAGTGTTTTATCTGACGTGGAAAGTCAGATCCGCTTTTTGCAGGATGTAATTGACTGTCGGTTCTTGGTCATCGGGTTGAACTGAAAGTTTTTTGGTGTTCCTTTGTTGAACTAATCATCTGGTTCCCTTCATCTGTCAGGTTCCTCTCTTTGATTTTTCGTCAGGTTGCACTGTTGTTACTCGTTGGGTTCCTTTATCCTTTTTTTCATCAGCTAACACTGAATAGTATTTGTTAGGATGCTTTGTACTTGGCAGTATCGGGTAACCTTGGCGTCGGGTAGTGTTGTGCCCTGTCTATTGGTGTAGTGTAAAGCGATAGTGTAGATCATGTATTTCCTTGCATATACTAATGGAAAAATATAATGCCTTCAATCTCCCCCTTTGACATTAGTATCAAAAACTTATATGTGCATAATACTAAAGTGTTTAGTATGTACACCATGTATATATCTTTGTCATTATATGACTCCCCCTAACTATATGCATCGGTATAGTATAAGTATATGTACATGTATACTTTCCTCTGTACTATACATTCCCTATTCTTTGCTCTTTCAATTGTTTGACTATACACATCATTTCCCCCTTTATACTAATTGAACTGTATGTACATATCAATTCCCCCTTTATTTGATACTCATGAAAAAATTGTACAACTTATAAGATGCCAAAAAAAGTGACAAAAATGTGTAACTTACAATGTGTCAAGAATATGTGAGTCATTGTTCTTGATATCTTTGAGCAATTTCTTCCATTTTTCTTTTAGTAGTTCTAGTGTCATGTGCTCTAGCTCTAGCCGTGCATGCATATCATAAATGTTGTCTAGGATAGACATTTATGGGGTGGTAATTAGTGCTTTTGCCTCTATCATATGTTTATGTAGTAGTGAGAGTGTCAATAAGAGTTGTTCTTGAAGCTCATTTACCTCATCTCTAAATTTTGGCTCTGCAATTTGTATGTCTTGTCTCAATTTTTGAGCTTGCTTGAGTTTCTCATTGTGCAATTTTATTGCCTCTTCACTATTCATGAGAATTTGTGCACTTGTCTAAAGATAAACATCTATCTGTGCTATCTTGTCAGTATACTCCTATGTGAGTTGATCAAGAGTGCATAATTTATGTATCAAGGTTATAGCTTCTGAGATTATTGGATCTATTGTGCTGACCAATTCAGAAAGCTTTACATTTTGCAATGCGACTTCTTTGCTTATCTTTTCTTCTATCTTGAACTCATTTTTTTTTTCAAGTATTTCTTCCATGACCTTCTCAGCATCTATGTTCTGAGATGTGATTGCATCTGTAAGAACCACTAATTGATCAAGCATTGGGGCTATTTTATCAACAGCTACACTTGGTACAATTTGTTGAAGTATTCCTCATGCTACTTCAAGTACCTTTGCATCGTTTGTGGCTTTTCTCAAATTGTCTTGCATTGCTTTCCTCTCACAAAGTCTTGCATACTTTGTCAATTTAGTTGGATCCAATGTCCTAGGATCATAAACTAGAATCTCAATGATTTCATCCAGAGTGATTGGATTCTTATGCTTTCTCTTCTTCTTCTTTGAGATTTGTGTGGACACAAATGTATGAACTACCATTGCTAGTTTATTTGTCCTCTCTGAAGTTATTGGTGAAGGCTTTGTTTAAGATGCTTCTTGTGTTTTTTAGCTCGAGGTGCACCTGTCGGTTTTGTGAAGATGTCTTGTTGGTTGTATTCCTGGTTTTGTTGGTTTGACCAAAAAGATTGTTGTCATCATGCCAATTTCTATCCCAAATCAGAAGGTCTATCCCATTTTGAAGTATCCCTATGGAAATTCTGTGTTTTTAGGTCAAAATTCACATGAAAAGTGAAAAACCCAAAACCCTGAGCTATCTTCTAAGTGAAAATGCAAAAAAACCCTAAAATGTCAATCGAGTTTCTATTTTTGCATTACCTTTTTGAGAAACTTAAGTTATAAAAGTCATGTTCCTTTTTCAATGGTCGCCTAGTCGCTTAATCCTAAAAGCATATTCCTTTTTTTCATGAGACTTGGTGATTAACTATTGTTGGGATGTCTCGAAAGGAAAGAGAATATTCTTTGTAAGTTATGAGACTTAGCAAAATCCTCCAGTCACGAAGTCTCCCAATGGAGAAATACATCATCCGACAATATGAAGACAAGCAGTTAAGTCACTGTGTCGCACAATATATCCTATGTTAGAAACACTGAGAGGGGGGGGGGGGGAATCAGT
>MU223457.1:5388868-5418254 GCA_018584345.1 Thuja plicata | reverse complement strand
GTGTTTGTCTATTAATTACTTTTCAACAACTTAAACATAAATCAAACATACATAGAATGAAGCTTAACATAAGAAATCATAACACATGATATGATTACGGGGAAACCTTGATCAGAGGAAAACCCCGATGGGAATTAGTACCCACAAATATTGTACTAGTATAATGAACCTGTTAAAGTTCCTTTGCCCTGTTAGAAGTAGTCTTTACAATATGAGTATAATGACCTGGTTAAAGGTCTAACCCTATTAGGAGTCTTTTACAAAACCCTGTTAAAGGTATAGGGCTCACTGCCCAATAGGATGAAGGCTACAACCTTCTGAAAGATGATATACACTATATCAAAATGAATTGTTGTGATGACACTATTGTCTGATCAGTTCTGTGTATGTGCAAATTCTCTTACTCTCTTAAAGAGCTATATCATATACTGACTTCATCATACTACTCTTCTATATCTTCCTCTTGCATAATAATCAACACTTGTAACATAACTTTACATTACATACTTATATGTTCATATCCGAATAGGCACGACCCAAAACAAGACTCTAGTCGGCCCTAAAAAAAAATACACAATGCTTCCAAACAAGTTGGCTCAAGCGTGTTTATTACAATGCTAATTACATCATTACAAACATATAACCAAAGGTGCTTAGCCATTACATAAAAAAATAATTCATCAAAACACTAGTCAGCTTCCATGCTCTGTCTTCTGGACTGCTGGTCTACTGATCTGCCTGTAACTTTGCTGTACTATTGTTCTATACTATGCATGTCTAGATGTAGCATGTACACTTGTCATAAAACATATATCTAAACACACATATGCTGACTTGATCTCTTGCACGTGCGCTGATGTGTTGATCGCTAAATATCTGTCTGCCCTATTTTCCATACTTAGTCATTTTGTCTTTCATGAAAGAAACTAAACATGACTTTGTTGCCATGATGACAACACAAAATGAGTCATGCATCCTTAGGAAGTCAACTTTCCAACAATCTCCCCCTTTGTCATTTATGGAAACAAAGGAATGTGGCCAAGTTTCTCAAAATGACTTAACAAAAAAAATGACTGTATATCATAACATCTTATTGATATATATACTTCTCCACATATACACATTCTATACTAATCCCCCTTTGACATTAATGAAAAAAGGTGTACAAAAACTTGTAAGTCTTCTACATACTTACTCCATGTAAACTTCGGGGTACACAATCTGAAGAGATTGGATCTCTTTCTGCCAGAATACTTTCATTGCATCAACTGTCTGAAGATGTGCGCATAGGGCATAATTCAGTTTCTCCATCTTCATAAAATCCATGCATGGATCTTGATCATATGTTACAATGGTGGCATCAATCTATTTGATGTTCTCATTTAAGACTGCTAGAGATGGCGCAAGTGCATTTCTCAACTGAGTTTGTCAGACTCTTATCTTGTTGATCTCCAACTTAGCTTTCTCAATCTTGTCTAACTGACCTTGATAAACATTGTTGCAAATATTCATGTCTTTCATGGATGTTTCAACTAATTTCCTAATGTTGTCCACCATGATCTCTGCCTCTTCTACTTTTTTAATGTGCTCAGAGGTGAACTTCACTCTGTCCATGCAGTTAGCTATAACTTTCTTACCTTTAGCTACTAATTCTTTTAGTATGGATTTCCCAATCTTTAAGGATTTTAGGTCTATGGTAAAATTCTTTACCAACTCATTTAATCTCTCCTTCTTATATTCATCTTCTCCAATTTTAGTAGCAGAGTCTACTAAAATTGTAAAGTGTGATTTAAAGTTTGTTAAGATACTGTCCACATCTTCAACAGATTGAACTTTGGCTACTTTCTTGTCAGCAGGCACTAAGTCATTCAATATGTTTACTGATTCAAAAAAGTGAGGATTCCTCATCACTTGTTTCTCTTTTTCTTTTTCCATAGCAAGAATGCTGATCTTGATTAGGTCTTCTTCTCCCCATGCATCCAGACTTGCTGAATCAGGAGTTAACCTTGACAACAATGAGGTATATGGTTGAGTGGATGGTGAGAATATAGTATTCTGACTGGTATCCATGCATTCACTCTTTACTGGTATCTCTTTTATTGGTGTCTCATCACCTTGAGTATCTTTTTCTTCATTTATGTCAATTGGATCATTGGTGGGAACTTCATCTTGTTGTGTAGATGTATCATCAGTGCACATTTCTTCAGTGCTTACAAATGCTTTATCAACTTTGTCCATATCATTTTCAGATGCTGTCATGGATATCTTGATATTATCAACCACTATAGTATCTTCTAAGTCTTTTTCTGTATCAGAAGTTATTGTTACTTTGGGCGCTGAAACCTGTGGACCTGTTGTAGGTGTATTCTGAATTACTACTTCTGTAGCCTATTTAGGAGGAGCAGGAGTTACCTTTTTTGTAGGCATCGTTGATGGATACATGTGTCTATCCATAAATACTTGTGAAAATTCCTTTTCAGTCTCTTTACCTATCTGCTCATACTCTTTGTTCATAATCTGTAAAGTCCTTGTCTTGGTTCTGAGATGAGGCTTCACCAGATCTAATAGAATATTTTTCTCATCATGTGTGCATACAGGGAGAAGAGTATCCAATGTTTCTTCTCTTATCCTCATGTCTTCCTCAATTGCATGTCTTTTCATGATCTCCAGTATGTTCCATAACTTATCCGGTATCACTATTTTGAGTTCAAGAACAAACTTCTTAAACATGATCATATGAGATATGATCATAGAATGTATCTTAGTTTTATCCATCTCTTGATACTTGTCATAGACTTTAGAAAGTGTATCTAATCTCCCTTCATTTAAAATCCTTTTCTTCAAAACATTTAGAATAGGTCTAAATCCTACCTCAGGAGGAGCTTGAGTATTCCTTGCTTTGCTCTGAGTGTTCCTTGATGATGGATGATTTGTGGGTGCCTTTTTTCTTCCTATAGACTTTTTACTTGGTATTGAAGGTGGATATGATTCTAAGTCAATGGTGGTAGAGGGCGCAAAGGTTCTCTCTACTTTATTCTTCTTCTGGATCTCTTCAGCCTTCTCAAGTTCTTTGGCTATCTTGGCATCTCTAGCTTTGTCAAGATCTTCTTGAGTGACTCCATGAACTTTTAGTATGTTAGATGTAATTCTGGATGCTTTCCTTTTATTATCATCACTATGTAAGACAGTGTCTACTTCATTGGTCTTCTCTCTGTAAGTGCCCCACCTAGGCTCATTAGGATCTTTGGGCGTAGATAATAGAACTTGTGCATATCCTTCTAACACATGTTCTTCCACTTCACAACCAAGAGGATGAATCCATTTGGTTCTAGGTTCAACTACCTCCATGTAAGTGCAATCTATTTCTACCATGAAACATATGTCAACCTGCTTGCTTGCTGAAACTTATACCCAAGTATCATAGTTAGAATTTTTATGTCATCATCTTTGATAGGGTCAATTTTCATTCCACGCTTGTCACTTCTGGATAGACAAACTTGTTCAACTTCCTAAATAGGGAAATCAAGAAAGTTAACAGAACTTGTTATGTATGTAACAAACATGGTCATTTGGCAAGAGATTGCAAAGAGTTAAGACCTTTCAATGGTTACTGTTTCTCCTATAATAAATTTGGTCATAGGGCTATACACTGTAGAACAAATCAAAGAAATCAGTCACAACAGAATCAAAGAAGAATGAATCAAAACAATCAGAGAAATCAACCTCAAAGGAATTTGCAGAACACCACATGTCAGATATGTAGCTACAATGGACACACAGCAAAGTAGTGTAGCATGATGAACAAGAGCATCAGACCTCCTATCATTTGTCACACATGTGGAAAGGCTGGACACATCTCAAGTTTTTGTAGATCCAAAACTCAAAAGAAACAGGATCCTAAGAAATCACTATTTGAAGAAGAAGGAGAAGTCAAGTTTGTTCAAGAAAAATAAGATTCAAGCAAAATTTGGGTTGAAGTAAAGAAGGACAATGATGTTGACAAAGTTATTGATGCATCTACAGTGGACACACCCTCTACTTCTTCTTGAATAGACCTTCTTGGTCTTAGGGGGAGATATTCTAGCTCAGGACCCCTGCACAGTTGGTATACTCACCTCTGAGTATGTGCCTATGGATTCATGGTTATAAGCACATAATATTGTAGTATACATACACGCATTGTCTAAAATTCATCAGGATCAAAGTTGCAAAGTCTCTGAGTAATTTGCGTACGATTGCAAACATTAAATGCGGTAGATTTTATAAAAGAAAGTAAGTGTTTGATCTTCTTCACACTTGCATTTGAGATTACAGAATTTGGAGAGCACTGGAGCACTAGGCATCAAGGCACGGAAGCATAACAGATTTGGAAGTTAAGAAAATGGATAAAAAGTTGAAACAGAACCCTAGTAGTCACGCCGTTTTGGAATTTCATGAAACCCTACCTAATCAAGTTCCAAGCAAGTATGGCGACTCTAGTTATATTTGATATTACAGAGAGGAAGAGATTTTTATTCAAGAAACATCCATTCAAATCCATATTGGATGATGTGGAAGGAGCTTTCTCCAAAACCCCATTAGGTGTTGTTCACATAGAAGATATTTGCGCATATATTTACTATAAGAAGGAAACAGTAGGAGATATCAGCATACCCACTCATATGGGATCTATGATGAAACCTGATTACACATTCAAGGATGAGTTTGTGCACTTGATTGATAACCCTATTTTCGAATACTCTAATGCGCATGAGTTTGATGAGCCAGAATGGGTGAAGATTTTACTAAGCAGAATACATGATGATCTTTACTAGTTTGGTGAGGTTCCTGTGTGCATCACTATAGATCTAATCCATGAATTAACAAAACTTCCCAAGATGGGACTAGTTCTTCCTACTGGAAAAGATGTCAAGAGGTGGATCTATTTTAATCTCTTCAACTTTTTCAATTTTCTTTGCTTCTGAAGATGCTTCATGATCTTTCTTTCTTTCTTGAAATGAATTAATTTCAATTTGTGCTACAATATATCCAAGACCAGTAGTGTCACCTTTTTTCTTTTGTACATTAAGTTGAGATTGAAGTGAATCAAAACTTGTGTGGAGTTTATCAATCTTATCCTTTTCTTTTGTTAATTCAGATTCCAATTTCTTCTTTATGTTTTCCAATTCTAGGACTTTCATGTTTGCTTTCAAGAGTTCATCATCTAATTGTTTTCTTTCATTGATCTTTTATTCAATAGCAATTTGGCTGTCTGTGAGCTGTTCATCCAGATTTTCAATTCTCTCTTTTAGAGACATATTCTCTTCATTGAGATTTTTGACCATTTTCCCTAGATCAGTTGTAGAACAATATTTCAAATCTTTTCTTAATTTCTTGATAAGCATTTGTGAGCCATCAAATTTCAATCTAAGTTCTTCATTTTCTTTTTCAGATCTTTCAAGATCTTCAAGAGTTGCTTCAAGATTCTTTTTCAAATGTTTTTCTTCTACTGAATCCATGATCTCCTCAAGTGGTTAAACTTATTTGCTGAGGACCAGAGCTCTGATACCAATTGTTAGAAATACTGAGAGGGGGGGGGGTGAATCAGTGTTTGTCTATTAATTACTTTTCAACAACTTAAACATAAATCAAACATACATAGAATGATGCTTAACATAAGAACTCATAACAAATGATATGATTACGGGGAAACCTTGATCAGAGGAAAACCCTGGTGGGAATTAGTACCCATAAATATTGTACTAGTATAATGAACCTGTTAAAGTTCCTTTGCCTTGTTAGAAGCAGTCTTTACAATATGAGTACAATGACCTAGTTAAAGGTCTGACCCTGTTAGGAGTCTTTTACAAAACCCTGTTAAAGGTATATGTCTCACTGCCTAGGCTCACTGCCCAATAGGATGAAGGATACAACCTTTTGAAAAATGATATACACTATATCAAAATGAATTGTTGTGATGACACTGCTGTCTGATCACTTCTGTGTATGCGCGAATGCTCTTACTCTCTTAAAGAGCTATATCATATACTGACTTCATCATACTGCTCTTCTATATCTTCCTCTTGCATAATAATTGACACTTGTAACATAACTTTACATTACATACTTATATGTTCATATCCGAATAGGCGCGACGCAAAACAAGACTCTAGTCGGCCCTAAAAAAAATACACAATGCTTCTGAACAAGTCATGTCAAGTGTGTTTATTAAAATTCTAATTACATCACTACAAACATATAACCAAAGGTGCTTAGCCATTACATAATAAAATAATTCATGCTGATCAAAACACTAGTTGACTTCCAAGCTCTATCTTCTGGACTACTGGTCTATTGATCTTCCTGTAACTTTGCCATACTATTGTTCCATACTATGCATGTCTGGATGTAGCATGTACACTTGTCATACAACATATATCTAAATGCACATATGCTGACTTGATCTCTCGCACGTGCACTGATGTGCTGATCGCTGAATATCTTTGTCTGCCCTATTTTCCATACTTAGTCATTTTGTCTTTCATGACACAAACTAAACATGACTTTGTTGCCATGATGAAAACACAAAATGAGTCATGCATCCTCAGGAAATAAACTTACCAACATCCTATAGTTAACAAATTATCATGAGACTTGGCAATTAACTTAGTCGCGGGGTCTCTAGATTAGAACACAGTTAGTGACAAATTAAATGCTTCTGTCGCAAAGTCTCCAATTAAAAATTCAGTTAAGTAAAAGATTCTGAGACTTGGAAACAAATTGCAAGTTGAATAAAATATATGGTGGTTGGGTAGTCGCTGGTTAAAAATGCTAAGTTTACATTTCTTCAGCGATTTAGAGACAAACAGTTAGGATGAGACACGTGTCCACAGTGAATAGAACAAAGGTTAGTTGCGTGGTCTCCCAAAAGGAAAAAATCATTTGGCAATTAAGAGACTAAAGGGTGTGAGGCTATGTATTTTATGGTTGTTGCATGGTCTCCAAATGATTTAAGGTTTTCAAAATATATCCAGCGACTTAGCAGAGCCGTCAGATGTAGGATGGGAAAAGATCAATGGTAGTCGTTGAGTCTCTATCAAATTTGCATAAGAGAAAAAAGTTCTCGCGACAATGAGATTTGCTTTAGTCTCATAGTCTCCGAATTAAAATTAAAAGATAAGGTTTCATGGGCTATGTCGCGTAGTCTCCAAAAGAAATATTAAAGAGTAGTTTTAATCAGCGATTGGGAGACTAAGGTTAGTCGCGGGGTCTCGTAAAGTAAAATAAACATTCAAAGACTTAGTGATAAGAGTTTAAAAGATGAAAAGTAACCTTGGTCGTGGGGTCTCCAAATAAATTCTGAGTTTGGCATTTGATCTAGCGACTTGGATTCATTCAATCACATGATCACCATAAGTTAATCATGGTTAAGCTAAGTAAAGAAAATCATACAGTCGCTGGATCTCCAGAAGAATTGAGAGTTAAGAGATTTGATTAGCAACAAAGAGATAATGCACAGTCACGTGGTCACTAAATATGAAAAGTGATAAAAGGCGGTAGTTGCTGACATGAAAATATAGAGATTCATCGTCCAATGAAAATCCAAGAGATTAATTACTATATGAAAAGGGTAGCTGAGATGTCTGGTGAAGAACCAATCATGTGAAGACATGTCATTCTATGCAAATTTTATAAGGTTTTTTCTGAAAATGCACTCATATGAATTTGATTTCCTGTCACATTCATGAGCTACGGCTAGGATTTCAATTAATTCCATAGCATGTTAACTTGAAGGCAAAATTGATTGTTTCTTCAATGATGAGCTAAGTACTTTGAAAGGATACCATAAAGAGATGATCACAGGTTCATTTTCATTTATCATACATCCAGAATTTCAGAGCAATCAATTGCTAGGTTTTCTATGTCCATAAAGTAGAAACTAATAAATTTTAGGGTAATTCTCCAGTTTTCAAGGTTCTTGAATTGTTAGCAGTGCACAAAGAAGAGTAGGGAGTCCTGAGAGAAGATTTGTCTCAATATCAGTAAAAGAGAAAGTGAAAATAGAGAAAGATGAGTAAAGTAGTCAGTGTGGCTTCTACCAGTGGGAAGAGTGATGAAGTAGATGATGATGCTAAAGGAAAGAGGAATTTCTATGATGAATTTCTAAAGTTATTGCCTGGGTCTACATAGAATAAGAGGGCAAATGCCAAACTATTGGTTGATGAGTACTGTGAAATCAGAGATGCCCGCACTCCAGGTTCTACAAGTTTTTCTCTATACAACTATTTTTATAATAATTTTGATAAAGCCATCCCCATATCAAACCCTTGGACTAGTGGTCTGGCTAGGTTAATTGTCCTTGATGTCTATGTAGATGTAGACTTGTTTCTAGGTCTTGCAAACCATTGCGACTCTTTGTCTAGGACAATTAAAAAGAATGATGGTACTACACTGTTGATTCTGAATAGGAATTCATTCATGAAAGCTTTTGGTTTATATAGTACCATGTCCACCAAGATAAATATTACCAAGCAAGAAGAAAGGTATAGGTTATAGCCTGGTGTTGCTAGAAACCAATTGCAAAAACATATTCTGAAGGAAGTTAGAAACCATATTACCCCCATACCAGGAACTGCACCCTACTATTTCAAAGATTGACATTTATATATCAATTACATTGCTTATGCTTTGTGTAGAGTGTTGGGTATAGATGGAGGAGCTGAGAAGATAAATTCTGGAATTTTAATAATGGTGTTAGATTTGCAAGATGTGCATTCTAGCACTCGTTATGACTATATATAGTATATCATTGAAAAAATGCATGAGGGGTTTGTAGCTATGTAGAAAAGGGGTAAAGATCCCAAGGAAAAGGAACCTAGGTTTTTACATTATTCTATCCTGATGCATTTGTTATTGCATTTCAATTATGGGATCATGAATGTGAACAACTTAAACCCTCAGAGGATTTTTTAGGACTGGCCCAATCCTATTCAATTTTGGATTAGGATATGGAATTATACATCCAAATATTGTGACTTTTGTGGATTTGAGAACTGGATTGTATATCCCTTGATGCAGAGTATGGGTATTAGCAAGACTAGACTCCTAGTGAAGGTGATGCAGTTGTTGAGACCTTGTGAGTATGTTGATAAATGGGAAGGTGATCACAATTGGGGAGATTTATTTTTAGAAGAAAACTTTACTATGATTAGGGTATATGGATGCACACATCCTCCTCATGTCCTACCCTATCATGTGCCATCCAGAGTTGTAGCTATGGAGTTCATTTGGCAGCTGTTGTTGACAGATAATGAGCATTTTGCACCACACAGGAAGGGGATATTAACCCCTAGGCAATTCAATTTTTTTAGTTTACAATTGGTAAGGGTGCTATTGATTTAGTGAGCACATGGTTGGAAAGTTGCAAGATGGGAGTAGAATTATATAGATACATTGACCCAAAAGGATTTATTGCAGGAGCTAGGAAGCTCCTAACTCCTACCATACCAAACACAAATGTACATGGTTTTTGTGTGGAGGAGGATGCCACAAGGAATATCCTTGATGAAGATGAGGTAAGAACCAAGAGAGAAAGAATTCAAGAGTTACTGAATTTGGAGAAACAAATAAAGAGAAATGGATTATCATTTGGAGGTTTTTACCCTGACCTACCCTATTTTGACAAAATAAAAGCTATGATTGATAAATTTTACACACTCTGTGAGCAATTAGACAGGGTTTTAGATGTGAAGAAGGGGGGAAAAGAGTCTGAATATTCAGAGTCTGAATATGAAAGTGAAAGTGATGGATAATATTCCCATCCACCTCCAATTTATCAACCCCAAAAGAATGTTGCAGAGGTAGCTCAGATATAGGGAGAACAAGGGCATATCATAGACCTGACTGAGGTTTCCCAACCAGATGATATAGAGAAGCCTGCCACCAAGAGGCAAAAGGTTGATCCTGGTCAAACCTCTTATACAAGAAAGGAGAAAAAAGGAGATAGGACAAGTGCTCTTATTCCTGGTCACAAATTGTATAAACACAATTTGAGAAAAGAAATTAGAAAAGGAAAGAGACAACAACATGATGAAGACGAGAACATAGAATTGTCTCTTAGGGCATGTATTGATGAAAGGCTACTTCACCAACAACAGTTTTTGAGTGATGACAATTTTATAAAAACTGATGAGTTTAAAGACTTCTTAAGATGGCATAAGAAGGAGAAAATTAGAGAACATTTGAATTTAGATGGTGAAGAGGCAGTGACAAATGAGGCTCTGCTAGCTCTGCAAACCTATGACCTTTACAGTGAGGATGTCTTTCCTAATGAGGAAAGAAATATGGTCTTGAACAGTGGAATTTTGCTTGCTGAGGGTTGGGATTTAGCCTCAACATTCATAATTGATCAAATTAGAAAACAACCAGATCTTAAGATGGCAAGTGAGATCCAGATGGGCGACATAATTAAAGGGTTTGGATACAGTCCAAAATCACAAGCATTTTCTATGTGGAACTTATGTCCAAAGGACTAGAAGCCTCAACTTGTAAATATTCAGGAGAGCATGGTTGGGAATCAAATGGTATGGAAAGTACAGAATACTGGAGAGCTTGAGATTTCCCAGATCATGTCACATTGGGCACACTTGAATGAGGATAAGACAAAATAGTTGTCTGAAAAGTGTGGTATTTTGATTGAGGAGGCTAGTGCCCTAGCAAAGGACATGGAATTATGTCATATAAAGATACATCAATAGGACATGGTAATTCTAGAGATAACAAAGAAATTACAAGAGAAACCTGAAGTGGTATATGTGCCCACAGTGTAGCCTTTGCAAATAGAGGAAAAAGCTGAAGCAAAGGAAGTGGTTGAAATAGAGGATGTGGCCAAAAATAATAATGAGGTGGCCATTAATGCATTAAGAAGCATTCTTTAGCATAGGATAGATATACTAAAGGATAAAACATATGTCATCCTTAATTCTTATAACAAATTAGCCACATTACATGCTAAGGTAACAAGGTATATTTCAGTTTTGAACCCTTATTTTGTCACTTGGTCTCCTAGGGTGCAAATGTTTGAGAAACTTGCCTCTTTGTAGCAGCATAGGTCAGATTTAATGGAGATTGTTACAGAGGTAGAGGATGAGATTAAAAAGTTAAATGTCTCTTTATCTTTCTTCAAAGGTAAACTCAATCAGATAGAGGCTAAAATAAGCCTATTCTCACCAGATTTTAATAGGTTTGTTCCTCCTTTGAAAGGAGAAGATGATCAGGTTAAGGCCTTAGAGGCCTAGAGTTTGATAGTAGAATTCCAAGAAATGAGGCATTTATTACAGAATATGATCTGAATTTAGATGGCTTTAACAAGATTTTGGATGAGGCATTCAGGGCAGAAACTGACATAAACAAGTTTTTAATTGATGTCAAAAACATCACTGATGTCAGATGGGAGAGATAGAAGGGGAAATTGCAGAGTATATAGAGTTTTAAATGGCTTGTAGAGGATGAGGTGACATCTTGGGATATGATAACCAAACCAAAGAAGAAATTTTTTGCAGTAATAGAGGAGATCCTAGATGAGGAGTAAAGAGGAACACTTGGCACCTAATCATTGAGTATAGGGAGGCTAGTTATTATCAAAGACAAGTGTAGGTTATCCTGAAATGGTGATCACTTGATCTCAGTATAAATATTTGATGCTATCCTGAACATTGTCAGATAAAGGTGCCAGAATCTAGATGGAGACAAAGAAGATCAGATCTCATCCCCAGTTTTTGTCTTCCCACTGCTTATATATTCTCATTTCTTGTCTTTTATATACTTTTTAGGGTTAGGTTCCTTAAACCATCCGAAGCTTGTTGCATCCTAACTTTAATGATTCCAAGATGGTTAAGGACCTATAAATAGATCAAAATTGTAATAGTTAAAGAGAGATGAAATATATTGGAAAACCAGACTTTCTAAAATTCAGTCTGTGTCTTTGAGCTTTTTAAGCTTTTTATGTACTGAAGCAGAAATATATGAATAAAATACAGTGCAACTTTACTCTATACTATTGTTGTCTCTTTATTTATTGTGCATGCTCTTTTATGTTTATTCTATAAGGCATTTTAAGCATATTGGTTACAAGGTAGCTATCTAATTGCTTGCAAGTTTCCTTCAAGGGAAGAACTAAGTTTTGTGAGTAGTTTCAGGGAGCATAACAATATCTAAGGATTTGATACAATGTTATGGAAGTGACAGGATAGTTTGTAAGGCATCTTATCTGAGTTGTATGTAGGTTGTAAGGCATCTTACAATATTCTATTTTTATATTTCTGTGGATTTTTATTGATTCTATAAGCCCAAGGATAGGCACTGGTCTAGGAACTTGTTTGGTAATCTATCATCATCCAAATATTTAATACTATTCAAAATCAATTACTTTCAAAATATATGTGTAAAATCAATTGTAACTCATAGTGTTTACAGTTGAAGTTTGTTGATTTCTTAAAGAGTAAATCATTAGGTTGCCCCTCCTAAAGTAAAAGGAAGAAGGATGAAAGTCCTTGTCTCATTGGTTTATATCATTAAGACCATAGCCTGGCTTGTAGTACTCTATTTCAAACTAATTATTGCAATCTCCAAGGTACTTTGCAAGTTATTACAATGAGGTCTGAAGTAAGTGACCAGTGAATGAATTAATCCACCAAATACATAGGATGAAGAATCAGCAATCTTTTAATAGGTAATACCTGTCTGAGTCTATGGAACTCAAAAATCAAGGAGGTGATAATAGGTATCCCTAGTGTTATCAAATACCTCAAAAATTAGCCTTTCTCTTGTCAAAAGGGAGTTTTCATTCAATTATAATTAGTATACTGTCATTTTAAGGTTGTGGTGCAAGAAAAAGAGCTAACACATGTCTCCATCAGCCTTGGGCATCTCTGTAGATTTTTCTTATGTTTTCTTCTCTAGCTCATCTTTCTTTGCTTCTTAACACTTTTCTTTTTGCATTTACTCTTCTACCTTTTGTGCTTCCTCTTTACTTTGATCAGTAGACTTATCTTTTTGATCATCGGTTGCAGCTTGTTCTGCAGTTGTGTCCTTTGTGTCATATGTGGTGTCTTTTTCTTCTGCATCACCCTTTTCCTCAGGTGTGCTTATATCTTCTGTAGTAGATCCTTCATTACCTTCTAGTATATTGATGGCCTTCATCAATATTGGCATATTGCTTTGTGTGCTAGCTTGTGTTGTATCTAGAGTAGTGTCCTGCTCATCAGTTTGGTCTTTTTGAGCAGTGACATCTTCATCTTTTTGTATTTTCTCTGCAGGGTCTGGTTCTGTTATGTCAATGACTGAAGTGTCCTGCCATGTCTCATCAACAATATTCATTTCTTTATCCCCTGTTGTCTTCAACTCTTGTTTCTTTTCCCGATCCTTAAGAGATATAAATATTACATCATCTTCTATTTGTGGATCCTTATCATAGTCATAATGTGTGATGTCTTGAATGTCAAGATCATCCATGACTTTGTCCAAATCTATTGGCTCCATATCTTCAACATTGTCCAAAGAAATGTGCTGAGGACTTGCCTTGTCTTTCTCCTCCTCTCTATGAGGTGTGTCAGTGAGAAGTAATTGATCCTCATGACTTGTTGACTCTGCAGGTAGATCTAGGAGTTTTCTCCATTTATTCTTGGTCATTTTGTCCAGCTCTATAAACTTATCCTCTAGCACTTTGTAAGCTCTAATCTCGGCTACAAATTTGCTTGAGTTCTTCTTCATTATTTTTTTGATTTCTTCTATCTTAGATTCGGGAGGCATAAGTGTGACAAGTACCCTCTCCCTTGCTTCTCTTTCGGTTTGTATAGCATATGACCATTGTTGAGATATTTTGTTACCTAGCTCTTTGGGTATTTGCTTGACAAATTCAGATGGTACATATTTGAATTTTACCATTGACCTAATGATTACCTCTTGTATCTTATTTTTTTCCTTTGGTTTAAGTGTATCCCATTGTATGATTTTCTTATCATACATGGTGCTAGATGCAGCAATAGATTCAACAGCCTCATCAATTGTTTGATTTCTGAAAATTTTCTTCACTACATCAGGCTCATCCTCTTTAGAATCCTCAATGTCAGCTTAAGTCCTAACCATTCTTTTCCTCCTCTTTATAGGTGTTTATTTCTCTATTTTTTGCTTTGTTTTCTTTGTTGGATGCTTCCTCTTATAGGTCCTTACTTGAACTTTCTTAAGAGGTGTGGTATTGGTCTTTGCAGTTTGACTCCTTGTCCTTTGTTTCTTTGTAAGAGGTGGAGGTGTATTAGACTCAGTTGCCTTAGAGTCTGATTTCTTCTCATCTTGCCCTTCATCGATGGTACCCTATTCATCATTTTCCTCTATTTTTTATTGTTCCTCCTCATTAACTGATAGAATCTTTTTAAGATTCTTAACCATCTTATTCTTCTTGTTGACAGTCTTTTTGCTTTCTAGGCCTCTTTTTATCTTTGAACCGGCCTCTTCATAAGTGCCAAACCTTGGTTGTTTGCTATCAATTGTCTCATTGATCAATGCATCAATAGAATTAGTTGCTTGATCTATGTTGATTTCATAATCAAGAGGGGCTAACCAAGTTGTTCTTGGTACAACCGGTTTTATGTGGGTGAATTCTGTATCCTCCATAAAACATATCTCATCCCTATTTTTTTCAATTAGTCTCTCAGGGATCCTCACTCTTTCCATCATCTTTTCCTTGAATTCAAGGAAGTATGCAGTCATAACTGAATCAAAGTTATCTCCTAGTGACTTGATATGCTCACTAATTTGTAAAGTCATTGGCTTTTTAGTATCCCATTTCACTTTTCCTACTAAAGGAAAGTATTCTTAAAAGTAGAAAAATATACACATGATAAGTGAGCCAAACTTACATGTGTTAGTCTTTGCAGACCTTATTGTAGTCATGTTTCAATAGGATCTCACATAGATCCATTTGTATGCCCTTTGTCACTATCTTTTAAGATGTGCTTATTGTTGTAGATGCAATGTTGTTAAGCCTTCTTTCCTGGAAGATCTTGTACCCAATTACACATGCACCAAATCTCAATTCTTCATTGGTGATGGTGTTAACCTTAAGGCCTCTGTTATCCCACATAGATTTTGTGAGATTTTCAACTTCTAGCCTGAAGGGATGCTTATGTGCATTAGGCTTGTCGGTTATCGGATAACCATTGATAGCATGAAGGAAATCCTTAGTGATTTTCTTAGGTTGATCTAACCACAGCTTATGGTCATGCATTATGCTCAAAACTAACATAATCCAGTCGGTTTTGAAGTCCCTTAGGAAATATAGGGCATTTGTTATTCCCTTCACTTGCATATACTTATGTTCATCTTTTAGGTTTCCATCTACATCACAGAGCTTCTTGTAAGCTTCATCCATATCCAGATCACCTATTTCAGCGATCTTGCAGTGAATGTAGGACCTTACGTCCTCTATTAGAAAAACCCTAGCTGGAATCTTAGAAAATGTGTTAGATTCATTGGGTTGCAATGCAATCTCCAGGCATATCTTGTACTTTGGTTCTATATAGGTGTTGTTCTTTATTAGCCTAACCATATTCTTCTTATCATTCTTGATCTTTATAGTTCGTGAAGTGGTTTCCATCATTTTTCAAATTTTAGGGCTTTCTTGAAAATAAGAATAGAGTTCTTCGGTGCCATCGATACTTACTTTGATCCGTGAAACTTGTGAATGATCTGTTTGCTGTGTGCTGGATTGAGTCAAGGTCACTCTGCCATCTTTTCTTTTATCACTCTATTTTTGCTTTGTTTTTTTTCTTTTCAAATCATGGGTGCAAAATGAAGTGCTCCCGTCGAGTATTTATAGACTTTTGCCCTAAGTCTTTCATAAATGCTCAACGACTTGTTGGGTCATGAAGATAGAGTTCATCAGGAAGAATTTCAAAATCATCATCAGTCTTTTTAGGATGCTTGGGATGGTTGTTAATATTTTTTTTCTTTCATAGACGGATATTGGCGTTCTCTCATGACAAATTTATAACTTTGCTTCCTTACCGATGGGTGTCAGGTTACATTAGCAACTTAGCCATTTTATGTGTTGACCGAAAATTATCGATAAGTGTAGACAACTCATCCTTTATATTCACCGATGATTTTTGGTATGTGTTTACCAATGGGGTTGTTTTCTCATAATTGTAAAAAGTAACATAATATGCATCTTTATTTATGCATATTTTGACTATGTATCAATTTGTATAATGGAACTAATGCAAAATATGACTTGGTGTAGTGCAGTTCCATACTTACTTGTTCAACTTAAGTGGGGGTGGTGATGTCACTAGATCCATTGGATGGGGTGTCACCATTTGCATTGCTTGGTCTAGCTTCATCATTGCTTGAGAATTTTCTCCACATTTTGTCTCTATCCCTCCAGATATCTTTAATGGTGTTTCTATTGGGATATGTGCTTATCTCTGTCATTCAGTCTTTGCAGTCTTTCTTGAGATGACCAACTTTGTGATAGTGTAAGCATGCCATTCTAGGGTTTGACCAGCCTCTATACCTTTTTCTCCATGCCTTCATACAATTTGTAGCAATGTGACCATATCTACCACATGTTGTATAGTTTTTCCAAGTACTGTAGTCCCATACATATTGATTACTGATTCTATTTGGTTGATAGGAAGTTTCTTGACCTTTAGGCTTCCATGCTTTCCTTTTCTTTTTCCAGCATTCAAGATTTGTGTGCCCATTCATTTTGCATGTAGGACAATATTTGTCCATGTAGGTTTCCTTCTTTGGTTATTCCATCTTAGACTTACATTCATATGCTTTATGTCCTTTCTTGTTACATTTACAACAGAATCCTATGAATGAAGATGTAGATTTAGGAATACCTTTTATTTTACCTCTACACACATTTGATGTGTGGCCTTTCTTTCCATAGTGTTTGCATGCCAACTTTCTTGGTCTTGGATTTTCATATACATTCTTTGGATTAGCTTGATTTGATAATTCTCCATTTTTGGTAAAGCCTAGACCGTTGTTGTTGTTGTTGTTGAATCTTCGTTGTCCTTCTAGAAAATCATCCATTATTTTAATGCTTTCTTCATCCTTTCTGATAATTTCATTATGTTGTTGTTAAATTCTAACCTCATGCTTTAGTTTCTCATTCTCTTCTCTTAGTTCACTGATAGCATGTACTCTTTCAATGAGTTCTATATTCATTCTGTTAGCTTCTTGACTCATAAGAATGATCTGATTTGTAATCTCATGGTGATGCTCAACATGTCTTTGAATTTATAACTCCTTTTCTTGTAGCTTCTCTATAATCTTCCTTCTGTCATTATTAGCTAGTATTCTTTCTATTTTAACTTGTCTAGCACAACTCATCACATCAATCATTCTTACCATCTGGGTCTCTTGACTGATTTGCAACATCTTTATTTTCTCTGTCAAATGTTGATCGATCTCCCTTAGATTTGTGATGTTCTCTTTTGATGTATCTGATGCATTACTTGTATTTGATCATGAAGATTCGAAGAAATTTGAAATCTCTTCTTCTTGATAATATTTTTCATTACTCTGAGTTGCCATACCTTTTCTTTCATCCAGCAGCTCTCTCATCTTGACTCTTGGTTCTTTATATTATTCATAGAACATCTATATCTCAAGATTTTTATTCTCAATATTCTTATCAAGTTTGTACTTCTCCATTGTATGATATTTTCTCTTAAGCCTTTAAGCTTTCCAAGAAGAGACTTATCTCTGATACCAATTGTTGGGATTAATGGGAAATAGTACTGAGAGGGGAGGGGTGAATCAGTACCTCTAAAACTTTTAACACTTTTCACCTTTGATCATTAGTAATCATTCTTTACTGTACTACCGACCATTTCTAATGTTCCTCTTATGCATGTAATATTAATTCATAATCTTTAATTGTTTGCAAAATTCATAGAAACATTCATGAAAGTAATAAACACATAACACAATATATGATATCACAGAAGACTCCTGTTAGGAAGTAAAAATTGTGGTGGGTATGACACCCATAAAACTTCACTATATGCAGAATGGAAGGGAGCCAGTAAAGGCTTACAATTAATCACTTATGATGATCTATCTTGTTAGGAGTATTAAATTGGAGACCTGTTAAGATCTACTCTATTAAGAGCTTTAGCAACACTGATTTAAGTGTGCACTCGGTTAAGAGATTTACAATAGGACTATTAGGCCCACCTTTCTTGAAAGGATTTCTTAAGTGTACTACACTTGTTAGAATGAGTACAATATGTTTGACCTGACTATATGAAATCTATAATTGTTGATCACAGATCCATTAAAGCTCTCATAATATGAATATCACCTATAGCGATTGATTAATACCTTTTCTCTGCTCGTCGGTAGCCTGTGTTCTTGTTCTTGAAAATGAATTGATCCTTTTCTGTCGTTCTGCATGAATTCTCTTGTCTGATCCTTAGATGCTCTCAGTAGCTACAATCATCATTGAACAACTTGTTCACAATAGATTGAAAATATATTTATACAAGTATTGGACCTATTCTAGAATCACGCATTACAATGTTAACTCTTGATACAAGGTATACAACTTGACCCTGATCCTTTAGTTTGCATGTTTTAAAATAGTTGAATTGATTAAAACAATAATAATTACATTTCTTTCTCTGCACATAATGGATTTAAAACAAATCAAGAAGCTAAATATACAACTTCAGTATTTTATCTAACGTGGAAAGTCAGATCCACTTTTTGTCGAATGTAACTGACTGTCAATTTTTGGTCGTCGGGTTGAACTAAAAGTTTGTCGGTGTTCCTTTGTTGAACTGATCATTGGGTTCCCTTAATTTGTTGGGTTCCTCTCTTTTCTATTTCATCGGGTTGCACTGTTGTGACTCATCGGTTTCCTTTATCCTTTTTGTCATCGGGTAACAGTGAATAGTATTTTTCGGGATGCTTTGTACTTGGCAGTATTGGGTAACCTTGCCATCGGGTAGTGTTGTGCCCTGTCTATCGGTGTAGTGTAAACCAATAGTGTAGATCATGTTTTTCCTTGTATACTAATGGAAAAATATAATTCCTTCATAGAATTCATTGACTCTCCATTACCATGGGTGGGATAAGAAGAACAACTATAAATGTAAAGAACTTTAGTAATGAGTTTGATTTAAGTTTTGGGTAGAATATAGCCAAACTTACCAGACATATATCTCCACATAGTATACTAGTTCTAGATCAAAGCCTTATCCATTGGGATAAATCCTAGATACAATACTAAAATTGAAACACCTTATTAGTAAAGGTTCAAATCCATAAACATAAGAACTCTCAGACCACACACTACAAGATCATCAAATAGATATCTAGGAAAAATCAATGTAATATCCAAAGCATTAATTTGATCTAAGACCAAAGACTAATGAAATACAAATATACATAGGCAAGACTTATACAGTAAGATAGAAAACTTACAACTCATAGAGATATCACAAAAGAGTGACTCAAATCTGAGAAAACTTATATTAAGTATGATGAAATTAGTTCCTGAATCAGTATAACAAGGAAATATGCAATACTACAATATGAAAAAGATCAAACAAATTTCAACTCTACTTTAAAAAACTCTGAACAACATCTTATATATCCTAGACTAGAAATAAATATTACCCTAATGCTTTACAATATTTCGCCCAATTCTCCAGCCCTTTCTAAATGGTCTTGAAAATCCATTTATAGAAAACAGGGATGAAACAAGCCTTGAACCATTTTAGGGTTAGGGTTTATAACCATAAATGAAAGCATTAAAATCATTCAATTTACTCAACTATCCTATCACTAAGTTCAAACCCTATCTCTAGTTCAACCTGTGTAATCTGATCTGATCTATAGCCATACTTCTTGGGATGTGAAGAATAGTAGCATGAAGTCTAAAAATTTCCAAGCCATGACATGGAGAGTAACTCAAAATAAATGTAGAAATGACCAGGCTCCTCTATATGAATTTATTACTCTGATAAGAAACCCCTATCTATCAATTCTGGTCTTTAATGTGTCTTACCATATCAGGTTTCAACCCTTGGGTGGTCCCACAATAGTGTGTCCCACTTTTTGGCCAACTTTGACACAAAGATCAACATTCTGAGAAAAATCTTCACTTTCAAGCACCTATTGCCGCAAAACTATTAGGAATTTGAAGATGATATAAACTAGGGTCTTTTAGAATTTTCTTTCTAGTTTCTAAATATATTTAAAAAAAAAAAATCATTTAAATTCATTTTTCCTTCTCCTTCAAAAAGTGGTTTGTGTAAAAAACTATGTTTTTAAGAAGTGTCTGTCACTTGGATCAGCATAATTTTTTTTTAAAATATGATAATGATGTAATTATTTTGAGATTATATTTGTAACTTCAATATCTAGAGGATGAAATTGGTTTCATTCATTTTGGGTCAATATTTCATAGTTTATTAATTTCTAAAGTGACAGTAACTATAATTTAGACATAAGCTCACTTGGATAACTCTAACTTGATCTCTATATATCGAATTTTTTTTTTTTTTATAGAAAGGTAACACAAATACTCTTTTGCTACATATTTTTCATAATTGTTTTTTATAATTTATTATTTTTCCTGAAGCCTTGAAGAGACAGGTTGTTGAATGACCAAACAACCTATTTTTAGTTAAAGTAATATTTGAAAGTGATAATGATCTCAATATGTATTAAAATTATATTCATTAGAAAGCTTGTTCCGAATTGCATCATTTGGCATCATGTGTTTCAAAAAATCATTTGATTTGGTCCTTGTCCCAGGCCTTGAAAGGCCATTTTTTAGGAGGTTTTTTTTTTCTGAGGGAAAATTTTCATTTTGGGGTCTTCGCGCGAAGACCCCATTCACGCGAAGAGGTCTCAGGGTGTTCGCGTGAAGACCATTGTGTGAAAAGTCTGGTGAGAATCAGCCCTCCAGAATTTTACCTTGGGTACTTCATGCAAACTAGGTCAGGCATTTTGAATTTTTTTTTTTTTTTTTGAACATTTAGAATGTTTTAAAAGTAATGTTTTTTCTTTTCAGTTTTTTACCGAATTGCAATATGTGAATTTTATTTTTCTATTATTGATCAATTTTTACAAGGCATTTTTTGGAGAAGGATTGTTATTTCTAATTTTTTTGAAGGCATAATTTTGGAGAGGAGAAATATTATATCAAAGTATTTTTTTGAAGAAAATAATTTTTATTGCTGATCTTTTAGAAGATATTTTTTGAAGAGAAGAAATGAGGAACAAGAAGGGAAGACAATGCAAATCTCCTAGAAAAAGGTCACCTGATACCGAACAAAGAAATTATGAAGCTGCATTGGCATATTATCATAAAAATAAAGAAGGCGAAGGACAAGCTGAAGTAGGAGGCTCAAGTCAAGTCAAAGAATTTCATATTGAAGAAGGGTCAGGATCACTCCCTACGGAAGCTCAATCAATTGATGTTGGAGAAGGTTCAGGATCACATGATCTTATTGGTATGGATGAACTCATAAATTTAGCTCAAACTGTAAAGAGAAATATTAATTATAGAAACTTAGATCATTTACTTACAATGGATGTGGAGAATTTGAGATCACTTGCTAATGTTCAACCCTTAAGTCTTGCTAAGAAGAGGTCAATGAATATGATAGAAAGAGAAATATTGGGTAAATTTGATAATTTAGTAACACTTGAACAAGCCCAATTTCTTTCAGTTGTACTTACAAATAAAAATTTGGAAGGGGCATTAAAATTATTGGGTATAGACGCAACATTAAAGAAGAGAAATTTTTTTGATATGCAAACTAATATGATTAAAAATCTTGGGAAAAGTTTGAACCAGGTAGGGAAGCGATCTCGAACTAAAGATAAGACCATTACAAGAAAAGTTATGTTGACATCCATTGTAGATAACTCTGTGCTCTAAAAAAGACAAATATCTTCAGTTTCATCTTGAATTGGTTTTAGTAGGAAAACAATATCACGATATGTTAATAGGAGAATGATTTTGGATGATAGCACCTTGGAAGGCAATTGGGGAATCATGTGTAGAGATCCTCATTCTGATATGATTGATGGAGGAATCAAGAATTTGGTCACGTTATTTTGGAATGATAATACACATCCTTCATCAAACAGTAGAGATGTTATCAAACATAGAATTTTAGCTAATCAATATGAATATCATATGAACATTGGTTAGACATAACACAAAATTAAATGTATGTGTCATTTTGTAGTTCAAATCCTAATATAAAGATTGGGCAAACATTGTTTGAAAGATTCAAGCCATATTATATAAAGACAAACAAAGTGTTTGAAACTTGTTGTTGTCGTTATCATATTGAATTTGATCTCCACTATCAGGTTTTTTGAAAGTTTGTAGAAGACAGTTTTGGTTTTGAAAATGTTCCTCCTAGTAGACAAAGTGAGTTCATCTCATCCATTTTATGTGACAAAAGTGATGATGCAACTGGACAAATAAATTGCATAAAAAGAATATGTCAAACATGTGTTGATTTGACTCTTTTTTCATTGAAAAATAAAAACATTGATGTAACAAAGATGGTAAATTGCAAGAGTTACAAATATGTAAAGAATGAAACAAAATTTGGGAAAGAATCCAAAAGGTTAGAATATGTTGAAGAGGAGATAAATTTTGGAGTATTTATGGACAAATTTAAAAAATTCTTTAAACCCTACATTCATTTTTTTTTTTTGCAAAGTGGCAAGCACAACAATTACAAACACTGAGAGACAATTTCCCACTTGGAACTATTGTATCAGTTGTTGATTTTGCAGAAAACTATTCCTTTGTTCATCAAAAGGCAATTCAATTGAAATACTATTTTTAGAGCAAATTACTATTATGGTACATGTGTGTTATCGACACACACAATTAGATTTGTATGTTATTAAGAGCACATTTGAAGCATGGGTCATCAAGAAGGAAGATCATGTTTATATAATTGATGATAGAGAGCATTACATTCATTATGTAGAACATGACTTCAAGATGTTTTTTGCAAATTTGAAAGAAAGAGGTATAAAATTTGATAAACATTGTGTTTGGTCAGATGGATGTGATGCATAATTCAAATCATCCAGACCATTTTATGCACTATGTAGATATCATTGTAATGAAAAAATGTCATGTCTGGAGTTTCTTTGAGAGTGGACATGGAAAAGGTGAACATGATGGTGTTGGAGCTTGCATCAAATGTGCTATATGAAAGTATCAAATGAATTATAAGGGAGTTCATATAAAAAATGCATATGATATTTTTGAATGGTGAAAGACACATTTCACACCAAATGAGAATGACACATCATCAGGAATGACTCAAGAGGTACCACATAGAAAATTTTGGGAGATAAAAGGTCTGCATGTATTTTTAAATTAGTCAAGTGTTTAAAATTTTTATGTACTTTCTTTATTCAAATTATATTTATAGAATGTATTATTATATATGCATTTATTCAGGTGTGGATAGAAAAATTATGCATGGTTTCAAGCGAATAGAAAGAATCTGATATTTGCATTCAGTTATGAGTATGAATTGTCACAATTGGATGTTGAACACTAGGGACTACTTATGCTTTTGTTGTCACTGCATTGCTGACAATTATGAGGAATGCATCAATTAAGACCATGGATATTTAGGTGCATGGAATCTAGTGCCACTAGCTGTTACTGATACATTTGATAGAGATGAAGATGAAAACTTTGATGATGTTCCTTCAATTTCTACTGATTACGATCATATCTCGGGATTGGTCAAAATTGGTAAGTGTATATTTCACATTATATGGTCCATTGAGCTGCATGTATCTAGATAGATAGATAGATAGATAGATCTATAGATTGAACTAAGTAAATTTTAATATCTCACATGTATCAATATATATATAAATTTATTTTGCAGGAGATGTCTTTGTAGTGATTGTTGAGCGTGAAAATGTAGGAGTTGGTTATTATTTACTGCGTTCTATTGCAACGAGGATGAAGTTACTTGTGTAGACATCTAAAATTGTCCTTATATTAATTTAATTAATATTTCCATAACATTATAGTTAATTTTAATTAATTATTTTCATTATATTCTTCTATCTATTTAATTAAATTTATTTAATTAAATATGATTCACTTTCCTTAGTATTTGAATTTAATTTAAATACTACCCCCTTTGATGTATTAAATTTTATTCAATACATTCCCCTTCATTAATCCCCTTTAAATAAAATTTTAATTTATTTATTCCTCCACATGACTTAAATTCCTACTAAACCAAACTAATCTAAATTTTAAATTTAGATTAAGCTAATTTGAACCTAGATCCTACCCTACTTCACATCACTCTCACCAAATAAACCTATTCACTAATTAACTAAGGTTAATCAGGCTAATTTATTGATTCCTGCACCAATTAGTCCTAATTATTTGCTCACACATGTGCGAACAAATTTCCAAAAATACACTTTTCCAAATAATCCTTATTTGGTGCCAACAAGGTTTCTTACACCTATGATGACACCTTCTTACACTTTCTAAAAGTGTTTCATTGGACTAAAACTCTTACACTCTCTTACACTCTCTTACACTCTCTTACAAGATCCTTCACATGTGTACTTTAAGTACACTTTGACCCATCACATCCAAAGTTGCTCACACATGTGTGAGAAAAGTTAGCCTCTTGCATGGCTTATGTGTCCCTCATATGGCACCTATGTGGATGCCACATGAGCTCCACCTCATCCAAGCCCTCTCTCTCCTCCAAAAATCTATAAATAGAGGCCTTTGTCAAGAGAAAATGATCTCCCTTTTATGCATTGTTATCATGTTAGTATAGCTCTAGAATTTCTTAGTGCATTTCATATTTTATGTTTATTAGTTCATATTTGAAATCTAGATATTACATGTTAGGATTAATGGATTGAACTTAGTTTCTTTTCATTGAATCTTGCAAATCATTCTTAGCATAGTTTGCATTAATTATGTTCATACATTTGATGAAGGCTTGAGAGAAGTTCCTCATACTTTCTCTTGAGCTCTTCATTACATCCATTAGTTGCACTTAGTTTTCATCCATCAATCAATTGTAGTGGGATTTTAGTATTGTGTTGGGAGAGCACACTCACAAACTTCTCTAAGAGCAAATCAACAAGGCTTGGGTGCACTTGTTTGGCTCATCAGAAGTTGTGGTAAAAGGTTCTTGTTTTAGATTTCATTATAAACATGCTAACTTCTTGAATCTTTGTTTCTAATGACTAACTCTAACATTTGCATGTTTTAGTGTTCTCTTTGCAGGTATACTTTTTATCATATACATTTTGGCATGCTCGGTGGGACCCACATCCCTTACTTTCTAACATTTTTTGTAGATTTTCCGTGGTTCTGGAAATTCTTACGCAGACCTGTCTCTACTCTGGATTCGTCATCTTCACTTCTCACCATCTGCGCTCCTCATTCATCTACGAAACTTAGTTGTCTGCGCCTATAACATACTGTCTCTGCCTGTGTAGAAACAAACTTATAACACTGTGCTTTTAAACTATTTTTTCTCAAGTTTTTAGCATTTTAACTCAGGGTTTTTATAGTAATGCAATTTTTAGGAGTTAAATGCTGTTTGATTTGATAAAAATATTGTTTTTAAGTCTGGTTAAGTCTGCTTTTTAACAGAATCTGACTGTGTGTATTTGGCTGTCTGTGCAGGTATTTCACCATTTTTGCAGATTGTCATCTGCGCAGATCACCGTCTACACAGCTCACCGTCTGCGCAGCTCACCAACTGCGATACTTCGCTGGCTGCACATTTTCTTGAGTTATGATTTTCTGTAACATCTAATATCTGAGATTTCAAAAATACTAACAAATTTCATGCAGGTTACCTGATGATTTTTAACAGATTATTAAAATAAACTTGTATGATTAAACACTTGTCTTGGAATGTATGTTGTTTAAAACAAAAATTCACTCAATCTTAAATGTTAAAGGAATGAACTTCACCAATCTTGAATGACACAAGGTAAATAAACACACCTTTTACAAAGTTTTCTTTTTGCTGTGTGGGAAATAAATTGAACATGAATGATTAACCATACTATTATATCTTTTGTTTAGATAGAAAAACACATAGTTGCTTTTAATAGGTTCAATTTGGAATGAACACTTCTTGGTGTGTTTGAAGAAGTGTTTTTCAACACTTCTTTTGAGCTATATGTCATTAGATTAAAACCTCTTAAAATACATGTCTCTATGATTAAGTTATAGTTGTATCCTCTCCCCTCGCCTTCACAGATCTTGGGTGAAGAGAAAGTTTAGCTTAATCAAGATTCAAGAGAGGCCTGTCTAGAGGGTGTGCTTCCCCTTTAGAGGATGACCTCAAACTGATAATCCCTTCAACTGGTATAGAAATAAAGTGCAACCCAAAGGTCCTCTTTATCCCTTCAAGCTCAGGTGGGTCATGTTCAATGGTAGTCCATACTGAGTGAATATCCTCAACATATTGGCATGGTTGAACTAAAGACTTAAGTGTCTCACGTCGTACAAATAGATTACGGGGATGCCACAAAACCTTGCTAGTAACTATAAATTAGTAGCCTACCTGATTCACCTCCGAATGGTGACTTATTATAGTGCAAGGGGAGGGAAGATTCTCCCCCAAAGAATCCCATCATACATGTCCCAGGGTATTGTGTTGCGAAAGAGATCTTTGTAGCATGGCAACAATACCTAGAAAAAGGCAAAAACACGGGCGCCCTTCTGGGGGTGACATTTCTATGTGAGCTGAAGGACTACCAAGCAATGGGCCTATAATATTTCATGCAAAGCCAAATTCCTAAGGTAGCTATTGTTTGAACTGTCTTCATTGTGCTAGACCCAGTAAAAATATAAGTGGCTTGAAAGAGTCACTTGAACATACACAAACCAGATACTACAATTTGAAATCAAGGTTTCTTAATATCACATTTGCTGGTATACCTCAAGGTTTCTTTGTCCCTTGTTGGATTGTTTTGAGATGTGTGTTTGTTATTTTTCTAGTTTGAATGTGCTAAAATCAGTTCTTGCCATCGAACAAATTTTCCCAAAATTAGAATGAAGATAAAAAATCTGCCCAGAATTTCAACACATTGCCTTAGCCACAGTCGGCCGTCTCCACTCTGGATATGTCGTATGTAAAAATTACCATCTGTGCAGATCACCATCTACGTAGATCATTGGCTAAATCTGAGACTGCCACCTCTGCTTTAAAATAGTGAGCTTCTAAATTTGTTGAGACATTCAAAATTTGACCTTTTGTAGAACCCTGAAATCGTTTGTCCTAGATCATTCAGCCATTCAACCAAAATTAGATTTTTTATGACATGACCAATTTTAAGAAACATAAGAAGGCTAAGCTTCCCACACCTCCAATCTATAGAGAGTAGAAGGAAACTACCCGTAAATACAAGGAATACCAACATATTACAACATCCATCAAACAAGTGATTGAGCATCGTGAGAAAATTGACAAAATCCTCTACAATAACATAGTTTGCAACTTCATGGCCAAGTATTCTATCAATAGTGCTTTTGTTGTCATTGAATGATACGATTAGGTAGCCTCTTGCTTCTAGGATCATTCTTCCATTCTTCCATCATCATTCTTCTTTCTCTTGGAGCATCGGATCAAATCGTCAGATCAAATCAATCCTTCAGGTTGAAAGACCTTAATCAAAGTATTGCAAACCTTCATCCTCAAAAAAACACAACATTGCTTGTAGACCATCAGTCCATCTCAAGTAATTTAAATCCCTTAGTGATGTCCCATTTTTCTTGAGATCACGAGTCCATCTTCAAGTAGAACATGTATTACTTTAAATCCTTTTGTGTTTGTATAATCATAAGGTTTTGTCATGCTTAGGTTTTGTTCCCAAAACCTTTAAATCGATCAATCAATCCTCAATCTAATCAAATCAATCAATCAATCAATCTTTAATCAAACATAAATCAAACCCAATCAAATCCAAGATCAAGATCTTTGCTCCATTTCATTTCTTACATCTCCTTGTCTTCCATTCTTCTAAAAATTTCACCATTGTATGGTTGTTACTCGATCCCAAGCTAGAAACATGAGGTGTGGAACACTCAACACCACTACCTATGAAGTAAACCCTTTTGGCACTCAATACTTTCAAGGTCCTAAAGTAAAAGCTAAGGAAATTCATGAAGAAACTGAGTTAGTAGAACAAGAGGAATGACCTACCCAAGTAAATGACTTCCTTAGCGATCCTTACAATGTGGAAATGGTTGAGAAAGCCATTATGCAAAACAATGGTGAAATATTCTTGAATATTATTCAAAATAGTGTCACAGTACCCGCTAATTTTGATGATACACTCCTTACCCAGAACATCACCAAAGCCGCCGCTGCTACTTCTGTAGCCATGGCTTCTACTTCAAATGATACATCATCATGTGATATCGGTAAAGGGGCTATTAGTGAACCTCCCACATAAATACCTATATCTGCACTTTTATTAACAACTACATCAATACCTCAATTAATGCCAGCACAAATTCAACAAATCCTAAGCGCTTTGCCAAACAATACTGCTCACAATAACACTTAAACAACGATGAATCAAGGAGCAAGCACTAATGTTAACAACATAGGGCAGGTTTCTATGCCCTTGTATACATCATCCCTATTTCAAAAAATAGGGATGAAGACATCTGCAACTAAAACATCTCAATCCTATCAGTATATACCTCCTACCATTGGTATGACCTCCATGGGCTTTTCAGCTACACAATTTGGAGGAGGCGGAGGTTATGTACCACCGTTTATTTAACAGAATACTCTAGACTTTACCCAACAATTTAATGAGCTCAAAAACATTGTACAAGGCTTACAGAATGGGGGCAAGAAGGAGTTTTCTTTTGAAGAGATTTGTCCCTATCCATTTGACAAGTCTATCACAATGCAACCATTCCCACCAAACTTTGAGATGCCCAAATTTGAGAAATATAAAGGAGAAACATGTTTGCTACAACATCTCAAAGATTTTTACATTGCATGTCAAGAGGTCACCTATAATGAGAACTACTTAAAAAGACTCTTCACTAGGAGTCTTGTTGGCGCAGCCTTTGAATGGTTCATGGCCCTTCCTTATGGGTCAATCTCTACTTTCTCTAATCTTGCAGAGAAGTTTGTTGGACAATACTCATATAACATTGAACACCAAGCAACACTCAGCAATTTGTGCAATACTAAACAAAAGAATGGAGAAACCTTTGCTAGTTTCTTACAATGATGGAGACATATTGCAAATCACATGCCATGGAAAATACCTGATAGTCACTTAATTGACATCTTCACAA
>MU223457.1:5377550-5388818 GCA_018584345.1 Thuja plicata | reverse complement strand
AGTTTCTTACAATGATGGAGACATATTGCAAATCACATGCCATGGAAAATACCTGATAGTCACTTAATTGACATCTTCACAAAGAATTTAATCTCTGAGATGTCTTTCCAAATGAAAATGGCTTCACTTGACACCTTTAAATCCCTTGTCAAGAAGGAAAAAGACATTGAAGATGGCCTTTTGCAAAGAGGTAGAATCAAACATTATACTCCTTCCAACAATGATAAACTAAAATTTTGGAGTAAAAACAAAGGAGTTGTCAATGATGGAGTGACTGATGCCAAGCATGTTCAAAATGTTCAAGCATCCAAAAATAACAATCAAAACAATCACAATAACAATCAAAATCAAAATAAGAATCGTAACAACAATCAAAATCAGAATCAGAACAATCAAAATCAGAACAACAATCAGAATCAGAAAAATCAAAACAACTATCAACAACCGTGCAATCAATCATTCTTAGTTCCTCGCAACAATTACAATAACAACAACAACAATAATAACGATAATAAACAATGGTGACAATTCACAGCTTTGGCAGAACCTTTAGATGTGATCTTCAAACAACTGGCAGATCAAGGAATGATAATCTACCAAAATACTCAACCTTTTGATGAGAATCAACATAAACCTATTTGTTATAGAGATAATGAGTATTGTGATTATCATTGCATCAAGGGGCATGATACCAAGAAATGCATGAAGCTTAGAAATTTTGTGCAAGATCTCATTGAGGATGGGAAAATTGAAATTGAAGGTCAGAATGCATCCTCATCTAATGTGAAACTCAAAGTCTACAATCAGCCTTTCCCACCTCACAATCAAAACAATGCATCAAACGCGATCCCATATGACTATTATACCACTACTATCACAGGCCATGATCGAACGTGTGGGAGTTTAAGTGAAAATGATATTTTTGGGTTTGACTCTCTTTGTGGCCACATTGAAGAATCTGACATGCATGTTAATACCATAATCCTCAAAGTTGCTGATTGTAATGCTACTACATGTAGACCCAAAGTCACTGTCCAAGCTACTAATAAACCTTCTACATCTACAAACCCACTAGCTGCACCATCTACTACTACTCGACCTGCTTCACACTTTGACTTATTGGCCTAGTTATGAAAGATGCCTGCACAGATATTCATTCTAGAGCTCTTGACAACTTCACCAATTCACAGAGAAATCCTTGATAAAGCTCTAAATGAATCCCGTGTCCTTGAGAACATCAATGCTACACAATTCAAAGCTATGATAGGGAACCTAGCCGCACAAGAACTTCTAGTCTTCACTGATAAGGACTTTGGTGGTTCTGACACTCATCATAATAAGTCCCTCCATATAGAAGGCAAAATCCAATCCACAAGAATAAAATGAATCCTTATCGATGGTGGATTTGGCTTGAATTTGTGCACATTGAAAATTATTTGTATTATCAGTCTTTCTGAGGACCTCATTGATGCAAACAAATGAATCACAATAAAGGCCTATGATGATCGAGAATGAGAAAGCAAGGGTTTGATCACACTACCCTTACAAGTGGGCCCAACCCTGATTGAAACTGTTTGTCATGTACTAGATCTAGATCTACCTTATAATATCTTACTGGGACATCCATGGATACATGCTATCAAATGTGTACCCTCTACTTATCATCAATGTCTAAAATTCCCACATCACGGTAGAGAAATCACAATTCCTGGAGATCCTGAGCCCTTTCAATACTGCAAGAGATTGGAAGGAAAACAATCTAACTACTGTCCGCTGAATGGGTTTGGCGGACACTTCAATCAGGAAACCCCTATTTCAAACACTCCATTAGTTCCAAAAAAGACATTAGACACACCAGCTAAGCAATCCAAAGGAAAGGAAAAAGTTACAGAAGACAAGGCTATTGAAGACAAACCCTCCTCATTTGAAGCAAAGGCCACGTTCACAGATCAAGGCATGGGAGAGTAAATTTGAAAGTGCTCTATGTATTGGGAAACTCCCTTTGACTCCAAATTCTTATGGAAGACCATCACCATTACCCCTCTCTAAAGATAAAGTGCTTATGCACTGCAAATCAACTATTTTTGAACATTGGTGGTCCCTATCAGATGAACACATGGAATACAATGTTCTTGATTGGCTCTATAGTGATGAAGAAGAATGACCTGTAATTTTCTCCAAAGGAAAGTATCCTAAGGTTAATCCCATTTTCAAAAGCATGGGATATCATGGTACTAGCCTTGGAGCTAATGAAACAGGTAAGAAGAACATCATAACAGCCAATGACTATCCTAAAGGACATGGATTGGGTTCTGTAGAGACCAAGAATAAATTTGCTAAGGATTATTTTCTAGCTACCTCAGAGTCAGACACTGAGGAAGAGTTCTTTGAAATTACTTTCCACTATATTGAAGATGACCTAAATGAAAATCACCATGTCTTCACTATCACCCAAGCTGACCTTTCATCCCCTCGTCTACCCCTCACAAACCCTAAATTAATTGATTGGGATCAACAAGACTCACCACCAGCTTTGGACGTGTGTGATTTGGATGAGGCAGTTTTAGCCCTTTTTGGACTTAATAATCTTTGAGAATAAAAAAATCAAATCCACTACAATGAACAAGCCTACTTTGGTAGCCAAGTCAACTCTCTCAGTCACAAAAATGAAAAAGAAAATAAAAATAAAAAAATGAAAATACATCCTTTGGTGAAAACCTCTCGCAGGCACCTTTGGATGAAGAAAAAGATAAAATAAAGGATGCTTCCTCTAGTGAAAACCTTTCTGAGGTGCTAGAGGAGGGAGAGGCTGACTTTCCATTTATATCTTTAGAACCAGAGGTGTCCTCTATGATCATTGAATATACTATTCCAATCAACCTAGGAACAGAAGAAGATCCACACATCACCTACATTGTAGTTTCTCTCAGTGATCAAGAAAAGAAAGACATGCTAGCATTCTTGAATAAACACAAAGTCAACTTGTCCTGGACTTACAAAGACATGCCTAGGCTAGATACAAATCTTTTCATGCGTCATCTTTCTGTAGATCCAAGTGTAAAACCTGTTAAGCAGAAACTTCGCAAGATGCATCCGCAAGTTGCATTGGTAGTCAAAGTAGAGCTTCAGAAGATGCTGGACGCTGAAGTAATCAGACCAATTGATTATCCTGAATGGGTTTCTAATATTGTACCAGTAGGTAAGCCTGCTGGGGGCATTCACATCTGCACTGATTTTAGAGACCTAAACCTTGCATGTCCCAAGGATGATTTTCCACTCCCAAATATTGACTTTATAGTGGATTTGATGGCATGACATGAAATGTTGTCAATTATGGATGGTTTCTTAGGTTACAATCAGATCAGGATAGCACTAGAAGACCAGCACAAGACTACATTCACAATGCCTTGGGGAACCTTCTATTATTAGGTAATGCCTTTTGGCCTTAAAAATGTTGGAGCTACTTATCAATGAGCAATGACTACCATCTTTCATGACCTTTTGCATGTCATCATGGAAGAATATGTAGATGATCTTTTAGGAAAATCCAAAACAAGGGAATCACATATTCCTATTCTTACTACCATATTTGAGCGATTGGAGAAGTATAAGCTTAGGATGAATCCTAAGAAGTGTATTTTTGGAGTACAATCTGGTAAATTGCTGGGATACATTGTGTCACGACGTGGAATAGAAGTTGATCCAAAGAAAGTGAAAGAAATCCTAGAGATTCCACCACCCAAAACATTGAAGCAATTACATAGTTTACAAGGCAAAATGCAATCAATCAAAAGATTCATGTCACAACTAGCAGATAAGGTGCATCCATTCTCTCATCTCCTGCGCAAGAATATCAAGTTTTAGTGGGATTGCTTATGTCAAAATGCATTCAAGAAACTAAAAGGCTATCTGGCTAATCCACCTGTATTGGTACCACTTGTTGTTGGTCATCCTCTAATTTTGTACATATCTTCTATAGAGGTCATGTGGGGAGCCCTCCTGGTACAATTAGATGATACCGACAAAGAGCGAGAAATTTACTATCTCAGCAGGACTCTTATTGGCTATGAGTTGAATTATTCCCTACTTGAGAAGGCATGTTTGGCCGTTGTTTTCTATATTTAGAAACTACAACATTATATCCTTAATCATAAGATTCATCTTGTTTCCAAAATTGATCCACTCAAGTATCTCTTGGCATGTGCTGCTCTTACTGGTCGTATAGCAAAATGGGTCATGATCCTTAGTCAATTTGACATTGTTTATGTGGATCAAAAAGCTATAAAAGGAAAAGTAATTGCAGATCAGTTAGCTAAAGCACCTATTGACAGTAAACATCCTTTGATCATAGATTTTATAGATGAGTCAGTCCTTAATCTTTCCCTGAGTCCACCGTGGAAGCTTTATTTTGATGGATCCTTCACTCAGAAAGGATCAGAGGCAGGAATCTTGTTTGTTACACCAAAAGGGGATCTCATCCCTAAGTCTTACAAATTATAGTTTCCTTGTACCAACAACATTGCAGAATATGAATCCCTTGTACTTGGACTCTGACAGACCATACAATGGAAGATTATCACTTTATTGGTGCCTGGTGATTCACAGTTGGTCATCAAACAAGTTATGGATGAATATCAAATGAACGATGACAAGTTGCTTCCCTACCATTGTACAGTCAAAGATCTTAAAACACATTTCATTGAGCTAATCTTCCAACAGATCCCTCACACAAACAACAAAGTAGTAGATGCCATGGCAACAATTGGGTCCTTGATCACTATGCTAGAACACAGTGCACAGTGTGAGTTTCTTGTTGAGAATCTTACGGTCCCTACCTAGACAAACCAAATTCTAAAATGGTGTGTGAAATTGCTGATCCCAATTCCCCATGGTACCAAGAAGTCTACTCTTACCTACGTGGTGGACATACCCCACTTACTTTAACCCCCAACCAACATAAAACCTTCATTCGCCGCACTTCCTGATACACAATCCTTGCTGATACCCTTTTCCAAAAGCATTTCGATGGAACTCTTTTAAGGTGTCTGAATTCTGATTAAGCACAAACATCCTTGGAGGAGGTACATCAAGGAATATTCAGGGCTCACTCTAGTGGACTTACTTTGGCCAAGAAGTTGTTATGCATTGGATATTACTGGCCTACTATGGAGCAGGATGCCTACAACTATGTGAAGAAGTGTGTGCCTTGTCAGTAGCACGATGATTTGATACACGCTCCCTCCCAATCCCTCTAGCCCACCATCACCCCTTGGCCTTTTTCATGCTGGGGTCTTGACCTTGTTGGCTAGATTTTCCCTAATTCTTCTAATGGCCATAAATACATCATTGCTGCTACAGAGTACTTTACCAAGTGGGTCGAAGCTATTCCTCTCACCTACACTACTAGAAAATAGATTTTGAAGTTTATTTTGAACTATCTTATCTGTCACTATGGCATTCCTCAGGACATTGTTATGGATAATGGAGGACCTTTCAAGAATAAGGATGTCACAAAGCTATGTAGGAAATTTAGCATTACCCACCATACCTCTTCCAAGCACTTTCTGCAAAGCAACAGTCAAGCTGAGGCTACGAATAAAACCATCCTCAAAATCCTCAAAAAAAATGGTCGATGAAGCTGGTCGCGATTGGCACCTTCACCTCAACCCTACCCTTTGGGCTTACCACACCTCCATTTGAACCCCCATGGGAGCCACTCCCTTTGCCCTTGTTTATGGTACTGAGGCTATTCTACCCATTGAAATTGAGCTCCCTTCCCTCATAATTTCTATCAAGAATCTATTGTCCAAAGAATAATATAGAGTTGTCCGCTTGCAAGAGCTAGAACTCCTCGATGAGAGACGCCTCAATGCCCTAGACCAGCTCCACATGTATCAAAATCACCTTCGCCTTCAGTGCAACAAAAGGATCAAGCCTCATCAATTTTAGGTTGGTGATCTTGTCCTACAACACAACATGAAGAACCTCCAAAACTATGAAAATAAAGGCAAGTTTGAACCTAATTGGTTGGGGCCCTTCATCGTCATAGAAAATTATGGTTTAGGCACCTATCATATTGTGTCACCAGAGGGAGATCCACTCCCTAATCCTATAAATATTATACATCTCAAGCACTTCTATGCTTGATCCGTCAGTAGTCCGTTGTACAGTAGAAATCTTCAAAAAATCCAAAAAATCAGAAAAGCAGAAAATCCAAAAACATTCAAAAAGCAAGCAAGAAAAAAAATAAATAAAATAAAAATAAATAAAATAAAAAAAGCATAAAAAATACAAAAGTTTGAAAAGAATATCACAAAAGAAAAAGAAAAAGAGAAATAAATTCGTCCATCTGTGAAAACCACTTCGGTGGCACAATGGATAAGTACCATGGTGAAAACCTATTTCAGGCACCATGTATAGTCAGATCCACCATCGGTTTCCACCATTTGTCTATACAGCTTGCATCACCTTTCATAATAAGAGTCACTACCCATATCTGTGCAGGTAGTTCCTTGACCATCTTTCCACTTTTGCAATAAACATTCTCACATGACTGAGCTTACCATATCAATACTGAGCTTCATTCTAGACACAGTGATCGCAAACATTTTACATCAAATCAGGAGACAGATTAACTTTCCTATGATCATTCTATTCACAAGCAATTGCCAGTGAATTCCCATTTTTTATCAATCAATCTTTGGCTCATCAGGATGCATCCTTCCGGTGTCGGCTGTTCTATTAATCTTCACATCAAAATTTTTCATGGCAAGAACTTTTGGATTGAATGACCACTTGGTAAGGATGCCTTTTTGTTGATTTTATCTTGTGTTTTACTATGTCCTATTGCGACAGTCTTGATCTTCTATATCTTGGTTTTTTATATTGAGTATCTAGTGAAATACGTGTCATTTGTAGTATGATCTGCTTATCATAGTTTGTTAGTGCATCTATGTTTTGATATTTGGTTATGACTATGTATGACTCACTGGGGGTGGGATTCATGCATCTCAAATCCCTCAAAATATCTGGATGTACTACGTCTCCTCATGAGTAACATTTCATAGATTTCATCATATCTGATATCTTTCATTCTTGTTCCTAACAACCTATTTTTCTGAGAGTCTAGTCCACGCAAAGGAACCATGTCACTTGTGTTTTCTAGCACATGGTGCATAACTCCTTTTACAATATCAAACTAGGGTGTGCTCTCTAACATTAACACATTATCAATCCCACTATCATCATGTAGTTAATCTTTGCATTTTAGTTAGGTCATATTGCATTTTGATTTTTCTCTTGGAAAAGGTTTCTATTTATTCCCTCTATCCAGTCACCTAAGTGATTGTATCAGACCTATTTGATACACACAAAAATAGTGTCCTCATATGTCTCATATTGCATTATTCATTATCAGTTGCATTGTTCATTTAGTTCATTAATCATTATTCATTATTCATTATCAGTTGCATTGTTACTCCATTCATTAATCATTATTCATTAGCAGTTGTATTGTTACGTCATTCATTCACTAAGGTTGCATTTAGTTTCATTACATATTTCATTCATCATTCATTCATTTAGTTGCATTGTTACATCATTTATTAAATCGTTATTCATTACTGTTGCATATAGTTACATTGTTAAGGCTTTAACATTTTTAGGATACATTCATTTCACATTTCAAAAATCATATATGCATTTAAATTTATTCATCATCACATTACATCAATACATGAAAAAATATATCCATCTATAAACATTAAATACATCATATCTAACATCTACATATATGCATTTTATCTCATCCCTGCATCACAGATAGGTCAGTCTCATCATATACATCTTGTACACAAGTCATAAAAATCATATAACATCTGTATTATATTATCATAATGCATCCATACATCCTGCATACACATCACATCATATAACATCATCATATAGCATCATAAAGTCCATAAATCAAAGTCCAATAGTCCCAAAATCTATATATATCTCAAAAATGTGTCAGTAGTACATCATGTGTCCAAAATGTGTATCAAAAAATAGTTTGAGAAGAATCATGGTGGTGGCCGCAATGGTCCTGCACCACTGCTGGGGCGTAATGGTAACCCCACTGATCCCTATGAACCTCATCTTGTGATCTTGTCTGAGCTCTCTCTGAGTACATAGGCTGTCGTGCCTCCTCTAGCACTGCCCCATAGTAAAGCCCCATATAGTATGTGGCCTCTCGTGCTCTCCACCCTACCTCTCTCTATGCTGCCATCACATCTGCCATCATCTGACCAACCCCTACAACCCTGCCTGCTAGACGCGCTATATTGTAGTCTACCCTACAATCCTCCGGACGTCTCCATGCTAGGTCTCGCTCTATAGTAAGAGCTGCTATCTGTGATGACATCGCTACCAGCTCCTCATCACGATCACCATGCTCCTTAATGATAGCAAACTCTCCGCTGTCCACCTGAACCTGTAAAATGTCTAGTGCTCTTTGAGCACTATCTCCCTGATCAGTCTCTGCTACTAGCTCTCCCTATACCCTGGCTACCTTTTTCTGTAGGCTGCTAGTTATGGCCTGTGTTTTAGCTAGTAATCCCTGCAGCCTCTGGATCTCTGCCTGTGCACTCACCTTAGTCGCCTGAGATGTCGCTAACAAGTCCTATACCCATCCTAGTTCAATCTGAAGACTATCCCGCTCTGTTGTCACGGTATCATGGATATCCTGGGCTACATAGTCTACTAGTGGTACTTATCCATATTCTAGTGGCCCCTATGGCCCCTGTAGCCCCTGTTCCTATGGTAGATCATATCCCTGTACTTGTACATCAGGAACTATGGGTGGCTGCCATCCTACGCACATCTATACCTATCCTCTCCACCTCAGTAATGCAACCCTCAGACAGACTCTCCTCCCTTCGGCCCCTCCTCTTCCTCCCCCATCCTTGTCATCATCATCTCCATCCCAGCCCTCCCCATCTCCTCTAGCCCCTGGCTGCTCATCCTCTTGTACGATCCCTATAACCGTCAATCTAATCGGCCTATGAGTAGCCCACCACTAAGCATATGCTGGCACTGCACCTGCATCCTATAATGACTCTCGGGCTCTGATTCATGGGACCTCAATCATCCCTATAAATGATGCTCGTGCTATGTGGGGATTAACCCCCATCCCCTAGATACTCCCCACCTCTTGGGTCACCAATGGATGTGGGAACCCGTCTGGAATGACCTCCTGTATTTGCCCCATCTGTCTCTGTACCCTAGTTAGCATGTATTTGGAGATCATATAGGCCATCCTCCCAATCAGCCAGCAGTCGGTCTGAACAAACCTCATATAATACGAGTCATAAAACTCATCCTCTACATATCCATCCTGCTGTGGGATCTCATGACCCTAGGCCTCGCACCCCACATAGGGTGCCCACTGTATCTCCCCCATCTTGTCTAGTCAACATCACCAGTATCTGACTAAATCTATGGCCTCATAGCTAATAAGTGGCCTACACCTACATACAAATGGCTCGTAAGCCGCTCAGGTCTCGCGGTGTCTAATCGGTCATATGAAAGCAATATGCTCCCACGCCCATACTAGAAGAAGCGTGCACCCGGGACCAAGTGCCCTACCCCTATGGTAAGTGCACATATGTAGATCATAATATAGTTGGCCGAGAATGGTGTAACCCTAGCAGTACTAGTCTCCATCCTCAACCATGCTGCTAAGAACCTGTGCCCAACCCATAGGGAATCCCTTGCCTGCATGATCAGGAATAAGTCATCCCCTTATCAATCTAGCTAAGTATAGGGCCACCTATCACAACCGTGGCTCCATCTCCATCACCCCCTTCCAGGACATCCACTGCCGTGTGGTAGGCAGATCTGCATATCTCCAACCAAAAGCCATCTCCATATAGGGCTCTGAGCCCTCAACACAGTACTCAAGTATCAGCCCCCGAATTGGCACTCTGTAAATCCTCCATACGTCATGGAGTGTGATAGTAGCTTCCCCTGAAGGGAAGTGAAAGCTAGACATGGTGCTATGCCACCTCTCTATCAAAGCAGACATGAGCGCATTATGCACTCATAGATGTGGCCAATGTTGTACGTGCTCCAGTCCACATAATGTCACAATCCCCCACTCGGCTACCATCAACTGTTGCTCTAGCTCCATGGTTGCTGGATAGCACTCCCTCACCTGGAAAGTGATGGTCTCCTCCTGCATCCAGCAAGCAAATGTCAGAAATTAGATAGCATTCTGGGGCATCAAAAAATGCTCCCAGACCCTTGTCTTACCTCTTCTTCCTCTTTTTTCTTCCATTTTTGGGTCAATCCACATAGACGGTGGTTGACCCTCGCAGATGATGAACTTTCACAATCGCCAGTCTGCGGAGCTGACAGATCTTCATAGATGCAAGTCTGCAGAGATGGCGGTTTTCGCTGTCGCTCTTGGCCACACAGACGATGGAGTCTTAACTCCATCATCTTCGTTGCACCTTTTCCTTTCTTCCTCTGCTCTCGTAGATGGGGATCGATCAATACCCATCTGCGCAGATGCCGATCATAGATCGGTCATCTGCAAGGACGGTGGTCTGTCGATCATCATCTATGTAGACAGTAGTCAGGCGACTGTTGTCTGTGCTGCGTGCTGGCTTTTGAGCACATTAATGACCCCTAAAACACCTAAAAAGCATTAAATGCATAATTGACTAAGAGGTGGTCCACTACTCACCAGTGGTCCTACATATTCTGGTCTTTGGTGTACCTGAATGTGCTCTCCAAGCTGTGCACACTCTCGCTCTGCTGCCATTGCTCTCTTCTTCTTCTCTCTTTTTTTTCTTTGTGAGTGAAAATGACTTGTCTATGGGCCCCAGTGGACTATTTATAGCCCCTTGGGACCCATTTCTTTCGTTAGTCTCCCCATTCCCCATTTTGGTCCCCATTTTTTCCTTCATTTTTCTTAGACACGCCATGCAATTGGTCTACTTTCCCCATTTTTCCTTCTTTTTTCGAGAAAATTTTATTAAAATTTTGTATTTTTTCTATTATTTTCTCGAGGGGGCACACTCCTCCGCTCTCACTGTCGTAGGTTTTCCTGACCTCTCTAGGACATCTTATTTTCTTTTCTTTGACGCGATGCCACATTTGACACCGCATCAAAGAGGGGCAAAATGTAGACATCTAAAATCATCCTTATATTAATTTAATTAATATTTCCATAACATTATAGTTAATTTTAATTAATTATATTTGTTATATTCTTCTATCTAT
>MU223457.1:5303781-5321464 GCA_018584345.1 Thuja plicata | reverse complement strand
ACAGTTACTGATTGTAAAAGAGGATAAACATGAATTATACCAAATGAGGCACAAGGTAATTACAATAATAGCAAGCTGTCATAGAACCAGAAGAGAAGTAGATGGATGAAAAGAATAGACACAGGAGAAAAAATACTACAAGTATCAGAAAGTTGCCAACAAAGCATGCCTTTCACATTCTTCCAACCCCTTGCAATTGCAACTTTTCAGCTATATATAGGGCTATGACCATCTTGGGATCCCTTAGGATGCAACAAGCTTCGGATGGTCCTGGAAACCCTAACCCTAAAAAATAGGAGAGAGAAAAAGAGAGAGAAGAGACGGTGGAGAATGATCGAGTCAAAATAGATATTCATGGATATTTTTGTGCTCCTCCTCGATCTGGCAACTGGAAATCAGATTTGGTAGATGGCAGCTAGTAACATTTACATTCACTCTGAATAGCCACGCACACCTGTTCACCTATACTTCTCTGCAATAACTGCCTCTCTTGTCCGTGAACAATGCATGGCCATGTGTTCTCCTTGTTACTGCCTAAGACTTCTTCTCCTTTCTCTTGGTACTTTTGGAAACTCAGTCATAACTCTGTTCTGTTTTGAAACACACTGAATCTCCTCCTCTTTCACCGACATTGCAGAAAATCTATTCAAAGGTCGGGAAACTGCTCTGTGCATGACCCCAACTACTAGAAACCCCCTCTGATCAAAACTGGAACACGAGCACAGAGAAACCAAGGCTGTCGAGCGTTCACAGTGCCAAATCTGCCGCCATAAATTCAAATTCAAATCAGGCGACCACGCGACAATGGCTAGTCTCTAAGTCGCAGAACTCAGTCATTAATCATGGTTATATCTCACGACCTAGCGACACTATGCTTTTCTTAACCCCTGGCCAACCTGAGTTACCTCTGGCGACAAGGAAACCGTGTGAAATCGAAGTCGCGAGTCATTTTACTTAACTCATCATCTATCTAGCGACCATGCTACTAACTATTACTCTTTAACCATCACGGCCTATCACCTGATTGCCAGATGCTCATGCCTCTTTTCGAGATAACACAACAAGCCTCAGTCGCTGAGTTGGGTGATCCATAGTCTTTACCCTTAACTTGAAGCACGTGCCCTTTTTCCTTTCTAGCGACAATCCGACTGCCCCAAGGTGCTGAGTCGGGAGAACTTTCCCTTTAGGGCACTTGCATCACCAGACTTGGCGACCACCATCAGATTATCTATCCTTTGCATCGGATGGCTGTCTTTTAATCGCCTTAGAATCTCATATGCCCTTAAAACATCAGGAGACTTCGTGACTGAAGGAGAACATACCTCAGTCTTGTTATCGCGTGATCCTCTTCCTTCATCAAGTGATCAGGTGACAACTATTAGCCTTGTGACAGATGTCATCTTTTCCTTTGTCCATGTAACACTTTTTAAACAACTGAGTCATCCCCCCTTATCTAGCGACAACCCGACTGAGTATTTCTACTAACATCAAACAGTTAGTCGCATGGTCGTGACTGTTATCTCTTAACCACCATTTAATCACGAGACCACGCGACTGAAGAAAGAGCCTGACTGTTTGACTGAGCTGATCCAGCGATCACGCGACATGAAGTAGGCGCAAGGTTGGAAGACATTTCTTTGACTTGCCTTTTCTTCCCGCGATCTCCAGACTGAAGGTGGGTCCCGTTCCCTTTAAAGCTTATATCATGGGAATCAAGCGATAACCCGACTAAAGAGAGATCGCCAAGTCTCGATAAGCTGAAGGAATATTCCATTTCTTAATGAGACTACGGAACACAAGGAAAAAGTGAAGTCGGGAGATGATTAAGCATATTCGATCCTGGTAAAGCGATCAAGCGACTTGACTTATGGCACATGTCTTAAGTGACTTGAAAAGGTAATGATGAAATAGAACGAGCCAAGGCTTAGGGTTTATTACATCGTTTGCATGAAAGACTGAGGGTTTACAGGGGGTTATGAGGGCTTAGACATGAAGCCTGGAAAACAAGACAGAGGAAACAAGATAGGTCAGACCATGCCAAAATTGCACGAAAAAGAGAAACTGGGCAACAAAAACCTATCATGAATTGAAATGAGACAGCAATGCATAGATTTGAATATGATAAAGAAATCATACCAAGCCCCCAAGGCTAAAGTACTCTTATACACTACTCAATCTCATAGGGATCTCTATACACTTCTCAATATCATCTTAGTAAGTCTTAGGTGATTTGTGGATTTTCATTAATCTTGTGTGTTGCACGTTGCAGATATTAACGGTTTCTTGTAGGATCTCTACATTGAGGACTTGGCTATATCCTTTTTATCTTTATGATGTTTTCATAGTTTATCTTTCATATTCACATAGTGTCATATCTAAGCTAAAGTGGGGGATAAATTTATCATCTTGAAATGGAAGCACTTCCATTTTGGTAGGCTTAGCACCCTCTTTTAGTGCACTTACATAATAGATTTGCCTTTAGGCTGCATCTGCACTTGGAATTAGGGTTAGGATCTTGAGGATTATCCTTAATTTCCTTATCCATTGCTTGATTTTCTAGGTAGGACCCATGTATTTTTCCTCCTATCCTTCATCACATCTCTTCTAGGCCCATGTGTCTATTTCCAGCATTTTGTTCTATTTTCCCATCTTCATAGGTCCCTGCCCGACCTGGGAACTTCACTGGCATTCTATATTGACCGACCTGAAACCTTAGGTTAGGGTCAAGGTCAACCCTGACCTAGGTCAAGGTCTAGTTCAACCTTGACCTAGGTCAGGGTTGAGGTTGACCTTTACCTCTGTCAGGTTTTGATTCCCGCTTTCAAATTTGGATCATAGCAGGGTCCTAAATCTAAAATTGGCCCCCGAATCCGAATGCGGAAGGGTTTTCATTCAAATTTAATTAAATGCATTTCCTCCTTAGTTGGTCATTGTGATTGTTCCATGATTTGAGGTGAAATTTGAATTATGGGCCCTTGCATTTCCCTAGGAGGCTTACCTTGAAATCTCTATATAAACACTCTCTTTTGCCTTCATTTGGACATTACGATATCATAACATTATGATAACATGAAGATACATTATGAGGAGATTATGATGATGTAGGAATATAAGAGGATGATATAGGAGGAAAATATATGATGATGCCTTAATACATGCAAGAATTTTGTGGACAAGCTATTGTGGACGTTCATTGGAGCAAGAAAGAGTTCTTCCTTCCTTCCTTCTTTGATCTACCATTTTCAACATTCGAGCATTCAAAAGGTACAATCATAGGGTAGCAACTACGGATTGTGATTTTGGTAGGAGTACTTTAGATTTGGGGACTTGGTATGATTTCTTTAACATATTCAAATCTATGCATTTCTCTCTCATTTCAATTCATGCTAGGGTTTCAATCTAGAGGATTAGATCTTGGCATTACACATTCAAAGCTCTTCCTAAGAGCAACACATACATATTCTATTTTGTTTGGCTATTTGTGGAGGTGGAAACCACCAAAATGGGGGTTTGAATAAGGAAAAATTCTATATAGCCACCCCAAAACACCATTTTTAGATATCTACAGTTTTTATTTCGGGAGTTGCAGAGAAGATTTAGATACCCTTTTTCGGCCAACTCTTGAGATCCGCAAACAGAATTTTCATCAGAGCAGTGTAGGTCAAGGTCAAAATTTTGGGGTACAATTGCACCCCTACATTTGGGTCAAGGTTGACCTATCTCAGAAAGGAAAAATATTTCTGGGTTTTCTCCATCTCTGTGTTTCTTTTCCAAAGCCGGTTTTAGAATTTCCAGAAAATCAACACAGGCATACATAAACAAGATTTTCTAGATCTGCTATATTGTGAGGTATGTAATTTATTTCATTATTCTTTGCAAACATTTGTAGATTTACATTCATTATCATTACAATTAAATGCAAGTGGTTAAATGTGGCATAGGGTCTCTTTGAGGTGCTAATCCCCATTGTTCAAAACCCTATCTAAAGATCTCCATATTTTCCCCCATTACATTTTGGTGAACTCGCAATAGACAACTCTTTCTTTTTGGTGTTAGATTTGCATTTTATGTTAGATCTTACATGCATATAAAAAATATATTTCTTTTATTCTCTTGAATTTATATTTCAAAAATAAAAATAACAAAATTTCTTTAAAAGTACAAAAACATTTACATTTTCATGCTTGTAGTGCTACTTTGTGTTCAACATGTATGAATTTTGTTTTGAATACTTTGATGAGGCTTTTATTACTAAAGAGGATAGATCCCCTAATGAGGTACATGGTAGTGAGGATGGAAATTGTTCGAATATGATCTCCATTGATCCTATTCCTATTTCATCCTCCTCCATAACCTCTTCAAATGACCTTTACCATAGGGTGTGTGCATGGTTACCTTCATGTTCCACTATTTGCAACATTGATGCACCTAGAATTTTATATTCTAAACCTTTGTTGATGGTAAAAGGATGTCCTCGAATAACAATTAAGGGTAAACCTAGAGATCCTTTGGATTTATCTGACATCACAGATTCCGTTTCACATGCTTATCACACACAGAATAATCATCAGCCTATTGTTCTAGCTTCTTTACCTCCTTCTCAACCTATGCTTCCTCAAGCACCTAAGTCACCATCTTCCTTTAAGGAGTATGACTTAGTTGAAAAAAAAAATTCTACTCCCGCAAAGATATCTTTATGGGAATTACTTCAAACTTCTCTGACATATCATGAGGCATTGCAAAAGGCTTTATCTACCCTTCCTTCTTTGCCTCCTAACCAAGAGAATATTATTTCCTTTTTGGAATGCATGCATACTATGCATTATGTACCTCCTATTATATTTACCAATGATTATTTACCTTATGTTGAGGTGTAGAATCAATATCATGCTCTTATAGTTGTTGTTTCTATTAATCAGAGTATCATTCACAGAACATTAATTGACAATGGATCTGGGCTTAATGTTTGTAGCATGGATATGCTTAAGGAAATTAAGTTTGATCTTACAACTATTCAACCTAATAATGTCCCTATTCGTAGATTTGATAATATTGCAAAGATAACTTTGGGCATTATTATGCTACCTCTTAAAGTTGGTCCAGTTATTCTCAACACACCTATTCATGTTATGCCCGGACCTCTCAATTATAACCTTCTTTTAGGTAGACCTTGGCTAAATACTATGCATGAATTTCCTTCTGCTCTTCATCGCAAGGTTAGGTTCATTTATAAAAATTTGATGTATATGCTACATGCGGATGATGCACTGAATCCTTACTTAAATGTAGAATATGCTAAAGTTTCTGAACTTCTACAACCAAGTAAAGAACCTGAAAGGCCACCTGAGATTAAACAAACTAAAGCTCCATCTTCTTCTTTGACTAAGCATGATTGGGTAACGTTGGAATTTAATCCTTCTTTTATTGGAGAACATAAATTTTCTGATTTTAAATTCATGAAACAATAAAGTGGGTTTAAAAACCAAGTTTTTACTCCTTCCCCACTTTCTGAAGAATTAAAAAGTAACTTTGTTGCTACCTTAATGGATGAAACAATTGAAATAATAAAACCTAATTGCTATGACATTGTGACATATGTGGGTCCTTTAATTCAATCTGATATGGCCGATAGATATGGTTCTGGTCATCATCTGCTCAAGAAATCAGGATTTAATGGGAAAGGATATGGTAAATATGAACAAGGTATACAAGTACCTTTGGACAAAAGAATCTATGATTATATATATGGATTGGGGTTCAATCCTTACAAACAACCATCAGATTTTACTCTCAATGTTAATCATATTTGTGGTGGACATTTGAAGTTGGTAAACCCACTCCTCCTTGACATGGATCAAAAACCTATCTTGGATTTTTTTCCAGAAGATGAATCTTTAGCAGATTTTCTAGGAGCTTATGAGGATCTACCTATGTTTCATCACAAAAGAAGGAAGCCCTATTGTCTAAATATAGAAGTTCATTTTGGAGAACATGATGAACAGGATATTTCTCCTTTACCAATGGATTCTCTGATACAAATTAATTTTCTCATAATTGAGACTATTGAGATTCAAGTGGACGAAAATGACTTTGAGAAAATGATAAAATTTGGGAAATGTTTGAATCAAGATGAATGTGATCAGTTTGTTTCCCTTTTACTTGAATATAAGGATATTTTTTCTTGGACATATTCAGATATGCTAGATATAGATCCTAAGATTGTTACTCCCAATATTGTTCTCAAACCAAATTCTAAACCTGTGAAGCAGAAAATCCGAAAGATGAATCTAGGAATTGCCTTATTAGTCAAACCTGAAATTGAAAAATTATTGGGTGTTGGATTTGTTTTCTTTATTTATTACTCAGAGTGGATTTCAAACATTGTGGTTATTTCAAAAGGAGAAAATAAGATAAGAATGTGTACTGAATTTCAAGATTTAAATAAGGCATCCTTAAAAGATGATTTCCGGTTACCTAATATTGACATGATTGTGGATTCAATAGAGGGTCATGATCTATTATCTTTTATGGATATCTTTTTGGGCTATAATAAAATCTGTTCCTCCCAAAGATCAACTTAATACCACATTTATAACACCTTAGGGAACATTTTTTTGGGTCATGATGCCTTTTGGATTAAGAAATGCAGGAGCAACTTATCAGCGGGCCATGACTTCAATTTTTCATGATTACATTCATAAAATTCTTGAGGATTATGTCAAGATATCTTGGCAAAATCTATACAAAGAGGAGATCATGTTAGCATTTTAAGACAAATATTTGAAAGGATTAGAAGTTACAATATGAGATTGAATCCCAATAAATTCTCTTTTGGAGTTGATTCTGGTAAATTATTAGGGTTTATAATCTCTAAGAGAGGCATAGAGGTCGATACTAAAAATATTGATGCTATTGTTAATATGCCTCCTCCTAAGAACATTTATCAGTTACAAAGTTTACAAGGAAAATTCAAGCCATTCGTTGCTTTGTTTCCAACTTAGTTGATAGAACTATTCCTTTTACTTCCTTTCTTCTAAAGGATACCACTTTCTCTTGGAATGAGGAATGTAAACAATCCTTTTAGAAATTTAAGGAGTATCTCAATAATCCTCCTATTTTGCAACCTGCTCAATTCTATAAACCCTTTTATCTGTATACTTTAGCCACTCCAAACATAGTGAGTGCATTGTTGGCTCAGCATGATAGTGAAGGTAAGGAAAGACCTGTGTAATACATTAGTCAAACTTTACTTGATTATGAAACAAGACATACAGACTTAGAAAAACAATGCTTAGCTTTAGTTTATGCTTGTCAAAAACTCAAACATTATCTATTAAATGTTGAAGTCAATGTAATTGTTAAATTTGATCCTTTGAAACATATTTTCTTGAAGACTAAGCTCTCTGGCCATCTTGCAAAGTGGGTGATGTTACTTATGGAATTTGATCTAAATTTCATTTCTCAAAATTCAATTAAAGGACAAGCTTTAACAGATTATTTGGCTAAAGCTCCTTGTCCTCATTCTAATACATGTTTTACTTCAATAGAATTCCCCGATGAAAACATTATATCTATTAAATAGGATGATGTTTGGCAATTATATTTTGACGAATCTAGATGTAAGATGGATTCTAGCGTTGGCATTATCTTGATCCCTCCTACGAAAAAACTGATCCCTATGTCATATAAATTGACTTTTCCTTGTACTAATAATATTGTGGAGTATGAAGCTCTTATAGCTAGCTTATGAGCAACTTCATCCCTTAACATTTAAAACTTGGAAATTTATGGAGATTCAAAATTGATTGTGGAATAGATTAAAGGAGGTTATTAGACTAAGAATGATAAAATGACACAATATAGATATTTGGCTCTTGATATTCTTTCACAATTATCTTCTTAGACGATTCAAACTTTACCTATAAAGAAAGATAATCGACATGCAGATGCCATGGCAAGCACAACTTCTTTGGTTTGCCTTGAGAATAATGCTAAATAATTTCAATTTTCTATACACACTCTTAAATACCCTGCAACTTCCAAATAGGTTACCTCTAATTGTTTCAATTTGCATTTGGATGAATGGTATTCTCATATCTTTCATTTTTGAAAGATGGTACTTTTCCTGAATCGGAAACAAGGAACATGTGTAATCATATTAGGAATCTTGCAACACTTTATATCATTTTAGGAGATACACTTTATAAACACTCTTATGATGGTTTACTGTTAAGATGTCTTGGTCAAACCAAAATTCTGATAACTTTGGCAGAAGCTCATTCTGGTTCTTGTGGGGGACATTTTGGTGGAAAATCTTTACTCAACAAACTTCTTAGAATGGGATATTATTGGAAAAAAATGGAACAATATTCTTTCATGTTTGTTAATAAGTGTCCTCAATGTCAACAACATGGTAATTTGATTCATTCTCCTACTCGTGAGCTTTGTAATCAAGTGGCTCCATGGCCTTTTAGTATTTGGGGTTTTGATCTTATTGGAAAATTCTCACTACCTTCTTCTCAAGGACATACGTACATCCTAATAGCTACAAATTACTTTACAAAGTGGGTGAAAGTTGTCCCTCTCTTTTCAACTACTATGGATGTTATTTGTGATTTCATTCTTAACAATATTATAACACGATTTGGTATTCCTTCAATGATAGTTTCGGATAATCGTACCTCTTTCAAGAATAAAGAAGTCATGAAATTCTTGGAGAAATATCAAATTCAACATATATTTTCAACTCCCTATTATCCTCAATCTAATGGTCAAGCTAAATCATAAAATAATGTCATTGAACAAATTCTGAAGAAACAATTAATAAGCATGCGAAAGATTGGCATACCCAACTTACCTATGCTTTATGAGCATATAGGACTAGTGTTCGTACTACCACGAGTACTTCTCCTTATAATCTTGTCTATGGTACTAATTCTATTATGCCTTTGGAATTGGAAATACCTTCTTTATGTGTTTCATTTCATGGGATAATTGACAAAAATACATTTCGAGAACAACAATTACAAGAATTAGAAATGTTGGATGAACAACGAATAAATTCTTTGGAACATATAAAAGCTTACCATAAATCACTTCAGAAGAAGTATAATAATAAGGTAATTGAATGATCATTTTAAATGGGTGATTTAGTGCTATATGAGAATCAAAGAAATGTGAATGCTTTACCTGGTGAAAAAGGGAAGTTTAGCCCTAATTGGCTTGGACCTTTTGTTATAATTGAGGACTTTGGTTCAGGTGCTTACAAAATTGCTTATATGGATGGTGTGCCACTTAAGGAACCTATCAATATTATGCATTTAAAATGTTATTATCCTTAGTACATCATTCTTCCTTATGTATTTATGTATTCCTTCTAAAATAGTTATGTTTGTTTTATAAGTTATGTGATTTTAGCAGATTACGTTTGAATACATTTATACACGTTCTTTCTTTCTGTTAATTTTTATGTTATTGATGAAAATATAGTAATCAAACACAAAACTAACTAGCAAAGAGAGTTTTTCATCCATATATAATTTTTTTCTTAGAGTTTGATACATATGTGGCACAATGCTCTATCTATCACTCTCTCTATCTCTATGCTCTAATGGGCGATGGCTCCTAGATATCTCTGATCTATGATGTGAAGATGTATATCTTTGTGTAGTAGTTTTCAAATGACTCCTCAACATGTTGAGATCATAAACATGCTCCTGTGATCTCCGTAGGTTAGCCATCAGCCTCTCTTGTCTCTCTACATAACCGCAACTCTCACTGGACATAAGCAAAGATGTTGACATGCCTATCGGGATCTCTATGACCAATAGGGAACTCTTGCTCACTAGCTGGTAGTCTGTAGGATAGACATGTATCCTTCAAGACCTCAGATATGAAGCTCCTCCACTCCACTATGCTAGTTGTAGAATTAAAATACATTTTATTTTAGTACATTTTATTTGAAAATTAAGTTAAATATTTCTATAAAATATATGTTCTATACTTGGATCTCCCTCCTAGGTATCATTGAAGGGTCTAGATTGTGGGGGCATAGAGTGACTAATCTCCCCATGCTAGCTATGTCTAGGTCTTGGAGGTGGTGTCTCTGTATGGGTGCATGGAGGTCATCATGATCTCAGTGGTGTTTCATGAACAACATGCTCATCCACATCCATACTACCCATCGGGGGCATTCTATCTTCTCTCTCCTCTACTCTCTCCTCCTCCATGGGATATCCCTCAAAAGTGGGCTCCTCCTTGTCTCTGTGATCCTCCTCCTCCTTCAGTATGTCACTATCTCAATGTGTCCTCTCTGAATGGCCTAGATCACCTATGGGATAGCCCTCAGGGAATATGGGGTGGGTTCCTTCCAGACTCCAATATCTGATGTAATCCCTACTAATGCCTGATGTGGCCAAATTAGGGGATACCTCTACATCCTCTCTCTCATTTGCATCACTATCTATAATATCTTCTACTGATGGTCGGCATATAGTGTTGGGTCTCTAATAGTATCTCGTCGGATCTACGTACCGAGGTACTACTCTAGGGACCCCATGTACAAGACCGAATTGTCTCATCACTCTGTCATAGTAATACAACATTACTATGTGACTTGGATGACCCTCTAGCATCTTGTGCTACTATGAGTGTCATATAATGTCATGTATCTGGCCACTCTATCATTAGATAGTATGGTCTCTATATCACATATGTACCTAGTATACAGTCTAGACATACCCTCCAGTAGAGGATATCTCTATACTACCCGGCAAATCCTAGTTGATAATCAAAGTATCTAGGTGTGCCCACATCTACCATCACCGGATAACCTTGTGGTCATGTACATGTAAAGTGCTTGAATAACCAAATCTATAATAGTGTGCATACCGTGAGACTCTCTCATTGATATCTCACCAACTGACATAACTCATGATATAGATGGGCTAGCATGTTGCGGCCCCATGAAAAGATGGTCCTATCACTCTCCATCCACTGTACAAGATGGGTAAAAGGTGTTGAAAATATTATACCCTTTTTTTTTGGTACTACAACCAAAGAAAGTATACACATCATAACCCTCTATACCAAGGGTGTCAAACCTGCTAGTATAGATGATAGAGTGATGTGGTCTGTTTGGGTTTGCATCTGTGGAACCTGTCCTATACAATACTCTACATCTATGTGAATATCCTCAAAACACTAATGTACTCTTAGTCTGATGGGATCTCCCCAAATTGGAAGTCACAAGATCTGTATACATCCTCCAATGTCACTATGGTCTCTCCTGAGGGAATATGAAAGGAACATGTATCCTCATTCCACCTCTCTATAAGAGCTGATATCATGGCTCAGTGAAATATCATCTATGGTAGGAATGCTACCCAATACAGTCCCACATCTCTCACTAGCTGTGTCTCATCCTTATCTAGCTATAACAACTTCACTTTGATCAATAGTAGTGGCCCTCCAAAGGGGTGCTCTCAGAGATGAACCAGGTCCTGTCAGCACAAAGAAACATCATATCACAACTCTGTAATCACTAAATTGTACATCCAGCTTGACTAGGTCAAGGTTGACCTCTTTTCAGGAAAGTTCAACCTTCCTGGGTCAAGGTCAACCTCTTTTAGGTTAAGGTCAACCTTCCTGGGTCAAGGTCAACCTTCCTAGATTGAGGTTGAATTTCTTGGGTTGAGGTTGACCTCACTCCAGATGAGGGTTTGAACCTTCCCAGTTCATGTCAACCTTAAAGGGTCAAGGTCAACATAACTAGGTCAAGGTTGACCTTTATGGGTTAGGGTCGACCTTGCCTCTCAAAACAAGAAATTGAGATTACAAATTTCAAAAAACTAGTAAGCTTACTTCGGGAAGTGGCTGTCTTGTATCCACGCACTGTCTTGGGAGCTCCATTCATGTTGCTCGAAGTTATTTTCTGATTGGCATCTTTCTTTCTCTCCTAAATTGTTCCAATGGTAAGAATGAGGAGGTATGTTCTCTCTTCCCTTATTTATAGATATAAATTAGGGTTTTTGTGTGGATTTTTAGAGTTTTTGTTTGGGTTTACCTAGGTTAAATTTGACTTTCCCATCATACGCTTTTAGATAGACATTCACTCTTTTCATCATAACTTGAGTTTTGTAGCTTTGTGTTCAGTGTCATCTATGGTGTTGGAATAGTGATTCAGATACCTAACTCCTTGAATCAGTTTAGGAATGTTTAGGATCCTTCTAACCTATTTACAAAAATATTTTTTAACAAGGTCCATATCCAGTGGATAGGACTATCCTTATCACCCTGTTTCACCCTTCAGAAGTAGAAAGATGAAATAGGGGGACATAAGGGGATATATAAACTTCTCAATCTCATCTTAGTAAGTCTTAGGTGATTTATGGATTTTCATTAACCTTATGTGTTGCAGGTTGTGGGTACTAATAGTTTCTTACAGGATCTCTACATTGAGGACTTGGCTATATCCTTTTTATCTTTATGATGTTTTCTTACTTTAGCTTGCATATTCACATAGTGTCATATATAAGCTAAAGTAGGGGCTAAATGTATCATCTTAAAATGGAAGCACTTCCATTTTGGTAGGTTTGCACCCTCTTTTAGTGCACTTACATAATAGATATGCATTTAGGATCCATCTGCACTTGGAATTAGGGTTAGGATCCATAGGATCCCCCTTTATTTCCTTTTCCATCACTCTATTTTCTAGGTAGGACCCATGTATTGGTCCTCCTAGCCTTCATCACATCTCTTCTAGGCCCCTATGCCTATTCCAAACATTTTGTTTTGTTTTCCCATCTTCCTAGGTCCTTGCCCAACCTGGGAACTTCACCGGCATTCTATATTGACTGGCCTAAAACCTCAGGTCAGGGTCGAGGTTGAACTTGACCTAGGTCAGGTTTGAGGTCGACCTTGACATTTTTTGGTTTTTGGTTCCCGCTTTCAAATTTGGATCATAATAGGGTCCTAAATCTAAAATTATCCCCCGGATCCGAATGCGGAAGAGTTTTCATTAAAATTCAATTAAAAGCATATCCTCCTTAGTTGGTCATTGTGATTGGATGATGATTCGAGGTGAAATTTTAATTATGGGACCTTGCATTTCCCTAGGAGGCTTACCTTGAAATCTCTATATAAGCACTCTCTTTTGCCTTCATTTGGACATTACAATATCATAACATTATGATAACATGATGATACATTATGAGGAGATTATGATGATGCAAGAATGCAAGAGGATGATATAGGAGGACAAGATATGATGATTCCTTAATAAATGCAATCATTGTTTTGACAAGCTATTGTGGATGTTCATTGGAGCAAGAATGAGTTCTTCCTTCCTTCTTTGATCTACCATTTTCAACATTCAAGCATTCAAAAGATACAATCATGGGGTAGCAACTACGAATTGTGAGTTTAGTAGGAGTACTTTAACCTTGGGAGCTTGGTATTATTTCTTTATAATATTCAAATCAAAGCATTGCTCTCTCATTTCAATTCATGCTAGGGTTTCAATCTAGAGGATTAGATCTTGGCATTACACATTCAAAGCTCTTCCTAAGAGAAACACACACAAATTCTATTATCGCCGGCCATTTATGGAGGTATGTATTTTATTGCATTATTCTTTGCAAACATTTCTAGATTTACATTCCTTATCATTACAATTAAATGTAAGTGGTTAAATGTGGCATAAGGTCTCTTTTAGGTGCTATTCCCCATTGTTCAAAACCCTATCTAAAGATCTCCATATTTTCCCCCATTACACTAACATATCAATGTGATTTGCATTTAAATTTCTTTGAGCCATGAGTTTAGCAATCCCTAGACCCCTCACCAACTTCATGATATGGATATCAATATTAAACTCTTAGATCTTGTTGATCCATCTACATCTCCTCCCCCAGACTTCTTTTTGAACTAAATTATCTTTTAGAACAATACTTGGCACATAAGAAATTATGGTAGCTCCTACCAAATAACATCTAAATTCTTTTACAACCTTAAGCAAATCATAGGCTTGTTTTTCCATAATATCATATTTAAGCTCTGCTGCTTGCAAAGCCTTACTGGAAAAAGAAATAGGTTGTTCATAGCCTTCTCAATTCTTCTGCAATAATACTGCAACAACAGTGTTATAAAAAGAAAATGAAAAAATCTGAAGTGGCTTAGTGTAATCAGGGGTTCTCAAAATAGGAGAATCTTTAATAACATGCTTGATATCTAAGAAAGCTTGAGATGCTTCTTCAGTCCATTCTACTTTAGCTCCTTTCTTCATCATTTTTAAAATTGAAAAACTAGTCTCTGCAAAGTTTTTAACAAATTTTCTCAAAAAGTTCACTTGTCCAAAGAAGGACTGAATGCCCTTGTCATTTTTGGGCTGAGGGACTTTATCAATTTCACTTACCCTTTCAAGGACAATTCTAACTCAATCTTTAGAGATAATGTGTCCTAAAAGCTTTCCCTCTGTTACCCCAAAAACACACCTCTTTGGGTTAAAGGAAACCCCATACTCTAGTACTCTTACAAACATCTTTTCAAGATGATCACAGTATTGATCTTCTTTTGCTGAGTAAGCAGTAAGATCATCTTGATAAACTGCCAAAAACTTATTTATAAAATCTGCAAATGCCACACTCATGGCTCTTTGGAAAGTATCTCCAACATTTGTCCAACCAAAGGGCATCCTGACATATACATATGTTCCCCAGGGTGTGGTAAATACAGTCTTGAACTATTCAAATTCCTTGACCTTGACCTGATTATACCCTGAAAAACCATCCAACATGGACATCAATTTAGACCCAGTGACTCTTTGCAACATTTCTTCCATGTTGGGAAATCCATAATTGTCCTTCAAAGAGTTAACATTTAGATTTATAAAGTCTACACATAGTCTGATATCTCCATTTTTCTTTCTGATTGGTACCAAATTGGATACCTATGTTGAATTCCTTATAGGCTTTATGATTCTAGCATTCCTCATCTTTTTTAATTCATCTTTCATCTTGGGTGCTAGAGTGGGATTGATAGGTCTTAACATGTGTCTGAAAGGCTTAGTGATTTCTTTTAATGGAATCTCATGCTGGAAAATTTCTTCTCTATATACTTTCAAATCATCATAAGACCATGCAAAAACATGTCTATATTTTATGAGAAGATCTACCAATGGATTTTTAAGCTTGGGGGAGAACTTCTTACCAATATATACCTTTTTAGTATCTTTATCTGTCCCCAATTTTATGTCCTCAAGGGTACATTATTTTATTTTAGTTGGAGAACCTCCCTTCCAAGAATATTGTCTTTCCCATATAAGGTCTTCACAAAACCACTAAATTCCATATGTTTCTCACCAAAGTTTGATTCACAAGATAGGAATCTCAAAATATCCATGTCATCATCAAAGACTTTCCAACTTTAAACATTGTTTGGAATGGATTTTCTAGACTGAACCTCTATTTTAGAGATCCTTGCAAAATTTGTATCTTGAGGCCTCAACGCAATATTAGCTAGCAGATCTGCCATCTTGTTATGACCTATGTCCATCCATTCAATGTCAAATGCATTAAAGTTTTCAATTTCATCCCAAATAGAATTCCTATACTATTTTAGTCTCTGAATCCTTGAAGGATATTTGGATCTTATTTGAGAGATAACCAACTCAGACTCCCCAATGACTCTGATACATTTAATCTTGTGTCTTGAAGCTAATCTCAATCTTATTAGCAAAGCCTCATATTCTTTAATGTTGTTAGTGAAGGTGAAGAAAAGAGAAAATGAGAACTTGTATGTCTTACCACTAGGAGATATTAGTAACACTCTTGCACCAACTCCTTCCTTTGAGCTTGCACCATCAAAGAACATTGTCCATAAATCATTCTTATATAAAAGATTGTCCTTCTCTTATGAAAAAAGCATATGTTGAACATTTGTCTCAGCTTTGTTGTCTTGCACTTGGAAAGATCCAATATCAGTATCTAAGAAACAATTCATTACTTCATCTTCACTCTCCTCAATCATGTGGGCAATCCTGAATTCTTTGGATACTTTGACATTTTTACCAGCTATGTCAAATGTTGCATAGGACAGATCCTACTAGATACTCCCTCCCATTGAGGCACTCCATTTCCTAGATAGAAACATTCCATATTGAGGTGGGATGTCAACTACTAGAACACTCATTGTCAGTATCTTTTCTAGAAATTTGGCAAGTGTATAAGGAAAAGGATTAATAGTACCTATGACAAGTACTTCTCTTGAATCCACTACTTGACATCTACCAATAATCCCATTGATTTCACTATTTCTACAAGCATGACTGTGTTAGAAGCTCCTAAAATAATCATGCAATTCTTAAGCACCTTGCCATTAATAATCAATGTTAAGAAAAAGGGATCCACAACTCCCAAAGGAGAAGTGACATGATTTATATTTAAGAATATTTGAGGGATCTTAGAAAAAATCTCATCTGATTCTTTTCCCTTTGTATCAGATTTCTCCTTACTGTTCTTTTTCCTCTCATCCATTTCTTATTTCAAGGCTCTTGTGGTATAAACACTATTCATCCATGTCAAAGTTGTCTCCTTGTGCCCAAGAATCCTCATCATTTCCAAAAGTGGAACCCTAACCATTATCTATGAAATAAATTGTCCCATGTCAATAGGAGCATATTTGATATCAGAAACATCTTGCCTAGTAATAACAATACTTCTATCCTCATTTTGAGTAGCCAAGCTCGGATCAACTCCTTTAACATCTTTTGGAATAGAAGAAGAATTCATCTCTAGTGTCTTTATTTTAATCTTGCAGAAAATAATAGGATCATTTGGTTTATTTTTTGTTCTTACTTTTATCTTTTTCACATTCCCAATAGTTGTTTCTTTCTTTGGTGTCAGCTTAGGGTTTTCTTTGATGACATGTAACTGATTGAATGTTTGAAGATGTTAAATTGATCACCGAAATGCAGAAGGATAATGCAAGACAATAAATCAGTTAATGGATTGTATTGTCATTGATAACAACTTGATATAATCTAATTGGTTATAATTGTGTGCTAAAATGTTGACACACTTTTATGAATCATTCCATCCAAGGTTGCTCAAGAATGAGGCCTCAAATATCGATCCATATCTCTCTAGTCATGGAGTACAAAGGTTTGAAATGGAGGCCCTTAGATTGACCTAGTTAGTGCCTATGCAAGTACACCATGAAATGAGAGATTCAATGCATGAAAAATGAGATCTACTCTATATGATTGCAATGCATGAAAGGAAATTAATCTAAATGATAACAATGCATGATTAATCTATGAAAGGAAATACAAATGCAAGTTTAATCTATGAAAATAAACATGAATCTAATCTACATGAGTAGCCATGGATGCAAGAAGAAGAAGACAAGAAGAGAGAAGTTGCAATATCCAAGCTAAGGTGCTCAAATCCTCCTCCAAAATTGCTCTCCAAACCTGCAGCATAACAATACTTAAAAATTCTATATATTGAATGAGAATGAGAGGTCTCCTTTTAAAGGGAAGTGAACGGTTAAGATTAGGAGGCAAAAAGAATTGATCAATGGTTGAGATTAAGAGGCAAAAACCCACCACTTAGGAAGATGTGATGAAAAAGGGATTTTTATTTAATTTATTGCCTTTTTCAACAAATAAAGTGCTTTAAGTGGG
>MU223457.1:5283833-5303448 GCA_018584345.1 Thuja plicata | reverse complement strand
CATGTAGTCAAAGAATGTAGTTGAAGTGTGAGGTCGACTTGGGATCACAAAACAACCCAGACGTGTGGTCAATTTGGGAACACATCAGGACAAAAATAAGCACAATTGAAAAAGACAAAGTCAACACCCCCTCGTGATCAAAATCGAAATGAGATAGAGGAGAAACAACAAATTGATAAATTTGAAATCGAACTAAAGATAAGGTTCTTGATGTAAGATGAAAGATATAAAGATCATAGAACCAAGGTAGATCATTAAGCATGAAATATTATGCCCCAAGATTGAATTAGAAGAAAAGAAGTGGGGTGAAAGTGAATGGAAGATAGAAGTTTGGAAGAAGTGGAAAGAAATGGAGAGAAGAAAGAGAATTTTCCTCAAGAGAGAGAATGCCCCAAAATCAATCAACTGTTTAAGATAGAAAATTTTGATTGAGATCACGAAAGAAGATAAGGAAATGAAGATCAAACATGACCACAGTTGATTAAAAGTTCACAAGAAAGATGAAGGAAAACCCTCTCAGACTCATAATGCAGTCTAAAAATGCAAACTAACATGAGGTTTAACAATGCAAGCTACATGAAAATGCAAAGGTGTACTTGCAATAGAGCAACAAACATAGTACTTTGTGTTCATCATTCATAAGAGAATTTTAAGGAACTTATTTTCATCATTGGGCCATTATTAACAGACATCAAAAAATCACACAATCATCACCAGTCACAAGCGCAACTATGAAGATATGAATGTGATTTATATCGGATTGGAATGTGGAAAGATTCTAACATAAGCATTAAAGACATAAAGGTCAAGATGACTGTGATGTTAGCTTACCCAATTTAATATAGAAAAACCATGCTCACATAAAGGCATAGAGGCCAGGATGACCAGTAGAACGGTTGTGCAAAAATAGTGAAGCATAAAGTAGGAAGAAAATAAAAACATGCCCCATGCCCGAAGTCCTCTAGCTATGTATCACAGAGAGACTTATTAGACAAGGACACTCAACGAAAATCAATAACAGTTAGCACACAAAGAAAATATCATGATATAGCTCAAGCATTAAGTGTTGTGTTTAAAAATTTAAGTGTGTTAACTGATACTGAGTTCCAAGGATAAGGATCGAATGCTTGCAAGAAGGTAAGAACACATGACAAAATGAGGGTAAGACCAAACCGGTAAGTGTTGAAAAACACTTGATGGTGTAACCACCTGAATTTGGTCTGTTCCAACTATAGACCCTATTTTCCATAAGTGTGATCATACCCCCAATTATGTCATGACAATGTTACTTTGGCATAATTTATTTTTAAATCAATTTAATGTCCTAGGTGATTTTTATCATTGAATTATATTAACTATTATAGCCATACAATTCAAATCAATTTAATCCAATTAAAACAAATCAAATTCAAACATGGCTATAGTATTTAATTATAATGGAATTAAATAAATCCCTAAATCAATTATCCACTTGCAATTAACCCATTCCCCTAGCCTATTTAATTTAATTATAATGGTTGTAGTCCCCTTAATTATTAAAAAGCAATTAAATTGTTTAAATAATTAAATTCCTATTTTTGAATGAATTAAATAAGTTTAATTCATTTAGTTAATATTCCCTTAAACCCCAACCTAACCTATTGCAACCACTTCTACCATGGGTTCTAACCCTTCTCAACCCATTCACCCTTGCTAATCTAATCCTAATATTAAATTCTACCCTAACCCATTTCCTAATGTTGTCACATTCCATTAGGGAATGATTAACAACTCCACCCACTTGAGAAAGTCAAAGAATTTCAAGATTCCTTTCTCAAGTCCACCTTCTCAAGCCACCCTCTTACACTATTCCCATGCTTCTTTAAGGCTTTCATTAATGCCTCATTAATGAAGATGCCTTAAGCCCATGTCTCCTCCATGCCTCATTAATGCCCAAGGCATTAATGGGTCTTAAACCACCATTAATGAGTCCCTCAACTCATTAATGAGCCTTGTCTCCCCCCTCTCTCTCTCTCTCTCTCTCTCTCTCTCTCTCTATTCTATAAATAGAAGCTATTTTTGAGAGCAAAGAAGCCTTCATCCCATATTGTAAATGTATTGTTATACTGTTGGAATAGACTTAGCTCATACTTTATTTCATAGTTCATGTTTATCACCTTGTTATTATGTCCATTTTTAGAATAAAATGCATTGCTCATTGAATACTAGTTTGTTTTTAAGTAAATCTTTCATGCTAGGTTGTTTATGTCACTGGTATTTATCATAAATCTGAGGGCTTTTATGTTAAATGCTACACTCATCTTAGTTAGAAAGCAATAAGTCATTGTTATGGTTTATATTCTCTTTAATCCTTGTTTTTCACTAACAGAATGAATTATTGAAGTGTTGTGTTGCAGATAACGGGTGCAAAAATATACACACACATTTATGGCACCCATTGTGGGGCTCGATTTCCAACTTGCCCTCATTTTCTAACACTTTTTCACTAATTTGCATGCCCAAAATTCTGTTACAGGATCATTTTTGACCATTTTGGATTGCATCCGGGATACGCCATCACACCACAGAAAATGAGGCTCGCATCCAGGATTTCCCAGATCATTTTCAGTTTAGGCTCGAATATGGTAAGCATGGAATCACATCTGGTAAGGAAGCTCATATATAGTATGTTGCATCGCATTCAGTAAAATTTTAGGCTCACATATGGTTAGAAATTTTGTGCATTTCATTTGCCTAACTCTAACATTTTGACAAGTTGTGTTTTTGGTATCTTGCATTCTAACAAGTGTTTGCAGGTTGTTCTTGAAGGTTTTGGTGGGAGTTACAACAAACAAAAACGAACTTGGTTTTTTAGGTTACCCAACCCCCCATCTTGACTTCTATTTACTTGCTTTCCAAATTAAGATACATATTCCAATCTATCACTAAACTGACTAGAGGATTATTCTCTTTTCCTTTTAAGGAAAATTAGAAACTCATACATCAGTTTATGGATTGAATAGAATTTGGAGTTAAATAAACAAGCAAACACATCATTTAATTCTTTTTGGATCAGTAAATGAACAACACAAGTCACTAAATATTGCAGTTCAATGAACAACTACATCGTATGATTTCTTTTTGGATTCAAAAATTGGACAATCAAAGCACTAAATATGTGGGATCAAAGAACAAGTTCAATCATTTAATTCAGTTTGGATTAGTAATTGGACAAGCAACTCACTAAATTTTGTGGCTAATTAAAGAAGGCAACTTTCCTTTTCAAGCCTCCTGTTTTTCTTAAATAGGAACAAACTAAGTCGAGCTCAACATAGCTTGAAGGAATGAACTTTTATTTACGTGTTTTGGGAGAAAACATTTTAGATTAGGAGAGTATGCTCTTCTTTTTCAGAAGAATTAGAAATCCAGACATCCAAAGCTCGCCAATCCTAGTTACATATATTTAAACAGTAGAGGGCCTGCCAATTGAGGAAAAAATCTCTCGGGAATGACCCAAGTGAGGATAGGTTTTACGCAAACCCTTCCAACTCACTATAAATAATTTCTTCCTCATAGGCTAAAGTCTCAGAAGATGGAGTTGGTTTTGTTCTTGGAATTTTGACATCATTCCTTGAACATATCTGGGTATATGTAGAGTGGAGCCGCTTGAGTCTTGCTTGCGAGACTACATACATTCAGGTACACATAGGGCTATACACCTAAATTTTTCCTTGTGAAATTCTATGGGGGATAGTTTCGAATGGATTGCCCAATAATCTACAACAAATTCAACTGAAAGAATTCTCGATTCATCCTCGAAAGGGTGATAATCTTTGTGTAAGGCAAAAAGTAATTGCCCCAAGACACTTGTCATATTGTGCCATCACTTGCCTTTGGAGTCGGCTAATACAACATCATGACTGGAGCCATTGCATGCTTGGTGATGGCTATATTTTGATTAGCATTTGAGTGTGTACCTGAGTCAACAAGCAAAGATTTTCATCCTCCACCTAGAGAATAGGAAAAGATGAGTGTTTGTTGCACCCTCCTAATAATGAAAAACTATTTGATGTATTCAAAAGATCATTGAAAAGATAAGCTCCTCAAAACAATCAACAAGTTTCAAACCCCGGAATACAAGTGTTTTTCACTCATTACAACACCTCCTAAAGTAATATGGAAATAAGAAACTTCACGCACTTCAAAAAATGAACTTTTCAGAACTGACCCAAATTGACAAAGACATCACAAGATTGCATCCTAGATTTCTCAAGTCACATTTGGTGTTTAGGATCGCATCCTGTATACTGGCTCGCATTTGGTCAGCACATAGTCACATCTAGATTCTAGGATTGCATTTGGTATCATCAGAGGCTCGCATCTGGGAACTCGCATTCAGGATAGAGGGTACTTGTATTGATTTTTCCTAGAAAGTCTCAGTTGATTAGGATACCCTTTTATCTCTTTAGTTGGTTCCTCTTGTCTCTTCTGGTCTCCCTGTTGTAATTTCAAAACACTTTCAAAATGTCCACCTTGCATGCCCAGTCAGTCCTTCATGATCAGTTCAATATGTGTGGTCTACCCGCTTTCTACCAACAACTTGGTTCCCAGCTCACTACCAGGGAATTCTAACCCTCTAATGCTGGAATGATTTACATCCAACAACAAACTGTTACTTTTACCTAGACACACCCACTTTAACAATCTAAAGCTCTCACTTTCACTATTGGGAAACATTAACAAAGTTGAGTAACAACTTCATGGTTAACACAAGACGCAACAAGTACACGTCTAAAGGATCGAAAGTGCCTCCTAAAACACCACACTTTCAAGGAGAAAATTCTCATAGTTCCCTTCTCAATCTAGATACCCCTCAAATGGATAGCGACACACACAGATGGAGTGAGGCTTTTGAGGACTATAACAATGGAAAACACCAAAAACCCAAAGATACTGATGAAGATGAAGAACCCAAGTTTGAACGTCCTTTGTTTTAATCTAGTAGTGAGGACGAAATCTCTAAAGAAGAATATGAAAAACTCAAACAAAGCAAGAGGTTTCACCAGATAATGGAAAGAGTGATTGATGAGGATAAAGAAAAGCACTTCCTCCATTTAGCATCCATGGGCGTCAAATTACCTAAAGATTATGACGTGGAAAAGATCAAGGAAAAGGAAGTACCAAATCCAATATCTATTCTCACCAAACAGCTCAATTTGATGCAAACGGAGCTCACAAACCTCAAACAAGAGAAGGAGAAACCCAAAACACAATACTCTTTGGACACCATTTGTCCATTCCCTATTGACAAGAGTATCACTATGGTCTCATTTCCTCCCAATGTGGCAAGACCAAAGTATGAAAAGTACATGGGAGAAACTAACCCACACAACCATGTAAGGGAATTGTGTTCTCTAAGCATAGAATATATGCATGAACCTACATACCTCATGTGACTATTTCCAGGAAGTCTAGGAGGTAACGCCATGGAGTGGTTCTCCAAACTAAACCCCAAGGTAAAGACATTTGAGGATTTGATCCAATGATTCATCCAACATTACTCCTACATCATCCAACATGACGTAACTATGATGGAGCTATGTAATACCAAACAACAAAATGGACAATCATTTACACACTTCCTACAAAGATGCAGGAATATTTTTGCATGATATTCAAGGGCCATTCCAAAAATAGAGAAGATGGAGATATTCGTTAATAATATAGTGCCTCAATTGAACTATGCTCTACAAATGTAAGACTCTCCTAGTTTTGACTGGATGATTAAGAATACCCTCCGTATTGAGGAATTCATGGTCAAAAGGGGAGAGATCACCCTTCAAAATGAAAACAAGACCAACAACTCCAACTCCAAGCCTAAATGGTGGAAACAAAACAAAAATGTTGTTAATGACAGAGTGGTTCATGCCTCTAACATTAATCCTAAACCCGAGGTATTCAATCTAACCAATGGCATGCAAGCAAGAAAGGATGCTAAAGTAACAACTCCCCAACCCAAAGCAAACAATGATAATGGCACGGGTCAGACATGGACATCAAAACCCTAAATAATATTCACTCCTTTCGGAGATCCTCTTGAGATTGTTCTAAAAATGCTAGTGGATAACAAAGTTCTTACAATCCCAGATTCCAAACCGTGGGAACCAATGGTCAAGCCCAGGTGGTGGGATGATAACTCTTACTGTGTCTTTCACAAAAATAAGGGACACAAGACTAATTATTTCCTCAAACTCAAGCATTCCATCCAAGACCTCATCGAAGGAGGTAAGATCAAAGTAGATGGACACACTACCAATGAGGATCATACAACATTCAAAAAACCCTTTCCTAATTGTGATCAAGGAGAAACATCTAAAGGGAAAGGTAATGAAGTCCACTACACCTATTCTAAAAATGACAATGTGATCAATATGTTAGACATCAAAACAAAATCCATAAATGTGATCACAATCAAGGGAGTTAATAACACCTCTTTCCAAACCAATGCTGTAACCTGGAGCCAAGCACAAGTTACAATCAAAGGACCTCCAAAACCCACATCAACATCCAAAGTTCCTATTATAACTATTCCTAATAGTAGCGAAACACATAGTCACTATTCCTAGAGCAAAATATGACTTGGTAAACCAATTGCAACGAACCTCTACCAAAATTTCCATTTTTGAGTTACTCAAAATGTCCATAGTACATAGGGAAATCCTAGAACAAGCTCTAAACGCTGCTAATGTTCCAAAAGATATTGATATATACAAGTTTCAAGCGATTTTCAATCACATCTCAGCACCACACTAACTCTCCTTTTCTGAAGAGGATGACAAGTAATTGACACATCCACATAATCAACCCCTCCATATTTAAGTCCTTATTCATAAATCCCATATTACACGCATGTTGATAGATGGATGTGCAGGATTGAATATCTGTACACTGGATCTAATCAGGAGACTAAGTCTCTCAGAACAAACAATTGACTCTAAAAGCAAGATAACCATTAAAGCTTATGATGAGGAAGAAAGATCCTCCAGAGGTCTTATTGTTCTACCTGTCAGAGTCAGACCAATTGAGAGGAACATCATCTGTCAAGTTTTGGATCTACCATTGGCCTACAATATCCTACTAGGGAGACCATGGATTCACGAGATGCAAGCTGTACCATCCACTTACCATCAATGCATAAAGTTCCCACATAATGGGGTGGAAGTGATGATTCTCACAGACGCTAACTACACTTGCAACAATATCAAAGCAGGTAGCATGATCCCACACAACAAAGAGGCTATAGATGCAGATACTCCTGAAACTACCAAGGACATGGTTATGAAGAGTTTTAGAAAAACCTTGAAAATTGAAGAAACATGTATGGGAGAGTACAATCTGGACCTGACTCCCTCACTGACAGTACTTCTAGTGTCACCAAGATCCTACGGAAAACCTTCATCAACATTCACACATCTAGCATCCAAGGAGCTAGAAGTACACAAAGAAACTAGCATGATAAAAGAATCCACATCTTCTTTAGATAACATAAAAGAACATGTAGTATTGGACTGGCTTTACAAAGGAGAACCGGTGGAATCTGAGGTCAAACATATGAAGATATCCCCAGAACAGTATGGAAAGGGATATGATTTCCTCACGCACATGGGATACAAAGGAAAGGGGCCTCTAAACGACACAAGATGAGGGCTCATGCAACCTATACCCAAAGAATTCTAGAACACCAGAGATAAAATAGGACTTGGTTTTAATACTCAATCTGACAAACCTACTTTGAAAGACAACCCAACCTATGATAAAGGGAGAAATAAAATAGATGAGATAGTACTAGAACCATGGCCTTATGAAAGGTTATTACATATTGGTACAGAGAATCCTGAATATCAAGGAGAACACTATATACCCAAATTTGAGGTACCAATAGATCTTTACACCCCTTTGCTAGCACAACCTCCCATTCAAGAGGTAGGAGACACCATAGCAACAATTACTCAAGAGATACTCTGGCCACAGAATTTACATCCTAACTGGGGGAAATTGGTTACAATTTCACATGTCCTTGATCAACCCCACTTTGATCTACAAGAAGCTAATAGAGTACATCACATAACCATTGCTGAATACTTAAACAGATCTGATGATGATGTAATAGACTCTCATGACTATGAATGGGATCGGCTAGCTATCACCTCTAAAGATATTGGAATAGATACAATTCACATGTTTGCAGCTCCATTAGCTCCTGGTAAACAATTTGACACTCCTCTCAATGATACTGATCCTCCTAAAGTAGAAGAATATTTCCTTCCCCTGATCATTGATGGAGACACTGGAGAATACATAAGTCTAGAATAATTTCATAGGCCATAGGCAAGAAACCTCCATTTACGGAGAGATGATGATGAGATTTCTACTGATGAGTTGCTAGAGTTTGATTCACATATGACTAACAACAACCCTTTTAATGATGATCTCACTCTTATTGATCTAAATATCAAAGAAATTAACTTAACAGATTGTGTCATGTCGGTTAATGGTCTTGATGCTAACATGATGCTGTCCTTCCCAAAGTCTGATTCCTTAACATTGGTACTTCCAGACCTAATTGATTGGACTGAAACAAATCCTACTCCTATCCTCAACTTTCCCAATGACCACATGCTAGCTTGTTATCTCAATGCTTGTGAACCTTACCCTTCTTCCACCAATGCAAGGAGTGAGGACATTTCATAGGAGGATATCAAGTTTCTTAGTCAAAAACTGAAAAAATAAAAAGAAAAAGTGGACTGATGGTGAAAACCACTCTGTGGCAGTATCAGATCCCAAAATAGTAAAGAAAAAAGACATATCTAATGGTGAAAACCTCTTTGAGGTGCCAAAGGATGAGACTCTTGATATCCTCCCCGAACAATTTTAGGAAAGATCTTCGATACTGATTGAACCAAAATAGCCAGTAAATTTGGGCACTATTGAAAATCTTCAAATAGTACACCTTGCACAATCCTTATCAGAAGAGGAGAAGGTATAGTTCATAGAGTTCCTGAAAGAGAAGAAGATTAACTTTGCATGGTCTTATACTGATATGCCAGGGCTAGATCCTAATCTAATTATGCACTACATGTCTATAGCTCCCAGGATCAAACCCGTAAAGCAAAAACTTAGAAAGAAGCATCCTCATGTTGCATTATTGGTAAAAGAAGAGCTAGAAAAGTTGTTAAAAGTAGGATTTATTAGGGTCGTTGCCTATGCAGGATGGATTTCTAATGTGGTCCTGGTGTCTAAATCTGATAAATCTATCAGGATTTGTACTAACTTTAGAGACTTGAACAAAGCATGTCTGAAGGATGACTTTCCTCTACCAAACATAGACATGATCATAGATCTTACAGCAGGCTACCAGATGTATTCTTTAATGGATGGATTTTTGGGCTATAATCAAATCAAAATTGCCCCTAAGGATCAAGAGAAGACTGCATTCACATGTGCATGGGGCACATTTTGCTAGAACGTCATGCCATTTGGGCTAAAGAATGCTGGTGTGACATATCAAAGAGCCATCACAACAATATTCCATGACATGATGCACAAGAACATGGAAGACTATGTAGATGACACATTGGCTAAATCGAAAGAAAGAGGTACTCACATTGCTAACCTAAGAAAGATATTGGATCGGATGGAATAATTCCAACTTACGCTCAACCCAAAGAAATGTGCTTTTGGGGTCCAATCAGGGAAGCTCCTAGGATTCATTGTTTCAGCAAAAGGAATTGAGGTAGACCCTGCTAAATTTAAGGCTATACTAGAGATGGATCCTCCATGCAACATTAGTCAAATGAGAACACTACAAGGAAGACTCCAGTCCATCAGGAGATTCATGTCCCAACTTGGAGATAGGGCCCAACCCTTTACTAAGCTACTACATAAAGGGGTTACCTTCAAATGGGATGAACACTGTGAAGCGAACTTCAGAGAATTGAAGGGATACCTGGCTGCTCCACCTATTCTTATGGCGCCTATTCATGGAAATCCCCTACTCCTATACATTTCAGCTACAACTACATCCCTATGAGTATTACTGGCACAAGAAGATGAAGCAAAGAAAGAAAGAGTTATTTACTATATTAGTAGAACACTAGTCACTTATGAGCTCAACTATAGCATTATTGAAAAAGAATGCTTAGTAGTTGTCTTCGCATCACAAAAATTAAGACACTACATGCTCTCTCATACAGTAAAGCTCATTGCTAAGATTGATCCTCTAAAGTACCTTTTGAACAGAACAATATTAACAGGATGTTTGGCAAAATGGGTCCTGATTCTAAGTGAGTTTGACATTGAATATGTAGAACTAAGAGCTATCAAAGGACAGGTTCTTGCAGATCAATTAGCTAATTCACCACTCCATGATGATGAGCCTTTACTCATTGAATTCCCTAATGAAACAATCATGCATCTCATTGAATATCCATGGAAGATGTACTTTGATGGTTCATTCACTCAACAAGGATTTCGAGCAGGGGTCCTGTTGGTTGTATTCCTAGTTCTGGTCTATCTGCAAAAAGTTTTGTGACCCTCATGCTTATCTTTCCTAAACCTAGAAGTCTCTCAGTTCCTTGTAATTTCCTAGTTGAAATTTTATAGGGTCTTTAGTTCAAAAATCCATGTAAAAGTACAAAAACCTTGAAACCCTAGGTCTTATTTTATAGGCCAAAATGAGAAAAACCCTAAGATGATTATCTTACTTCTATTTTGGTGTTACTTTTTGAAAATCACTTAAGTCATGTGTTTTAAGTCATGGTCGCCTAGTCGCGTGATCCTGATAGCATATTATTTTTTATCTCAAGACTTGGTGATTGGCTTAAGTTGGGATGTCTCTCAAAGAATTGGAATATTTCTTTTGTGTTAAGAGACTTGGTAGAGCCCTTCAGTCACGTAGTCTCCAAGTGAGAAGACAGGTAAGAAATTTGTCACAGGGCCCACTGATGAGTCATGGTGTCGCGAGAAAAGACCAGTAGTTAGTGATTTGTTGCAAGACTTGGCAATTTCTTCATGTCGCATAGTCGCTGAATTGGTCTGTAGTTAAGTAAATAATGCAAAGCTTATGTCGTGTAGTCTCCAAATGGGATGGCGGTTAAGGAAGAGATGTTGAGACTTCGCGACTAACCAATTGCAGTTTGAGAGATAATACAGTCGGTTTGTCACAGGATTGAAATGCTGAGTCAGCTTTCCATTCAGCGATACAGAGACAAGTGATGAAGGAGACACATGTCCAAAGGTGAGTTGATTAATAAGCTTGTCGCATAGTCTCCCAATGGAAAAAGATCATTCAGCGATTAAGAGATTAAGTGTAAAAACCTTTGTTGTTGCGTAGTCTCCAGAGAATCTGAGGGTATAGTAAATTACTTAGCGATTTGGCGGGAGCCATCAGATGCAAATAATTAAAGATCCTACGGTGGTCACAATGTCTCTGAATGAAAGAGTCACAAGGAAAAAGTATTCGTAACTTGGAGATAAGGGTATGTCGCGTAGTCTCCAAATGAACCAAAGGGTAAAAGTGCTTGTCGCATTGTCTCTAAATGTTTTGTCACTTAACATTTGTGTTCAGTGATTAAGCGACCAAGGGTAGTCACGGGGTCTCTTAAAGGAAAATAAGCTTTTGGTGACATAGAGATAACCATAAAGGGCTAAAGGTAATTATCAGTCGCAGAGTCTCTAAGTAAAATATGAGTTAGACTTTTCATCCAGCAACTTTGATTTGCACAGTTGCGTGATCGCCAGAAGTAAAGTGTGGTTTAAAAAGACAGAGAAAGTAACATGGTCACTAGGTCTCCAGAAGAATCAAGGGTTAAAGACTTGGGTCAGTGACAAGGAGATTGTACATGGTCACATAGTCGCTAAATATGAAATCATAAGAAAAGGCGATAGTGGCTGACATGACAACATGAATCATTCAACGTCCAATGACAAGCTTGGATATTGATTATTGTGTAAAAAAGGTAGCTGAGATGTATGACAGAGAGCCAATCACATAGAAACATGTCATCATCTTTTAATTTTATAAGGTTTTCTCTGAAGATACACATATATGAATTTAATTTCGTGTCACACTCATGGGCTACGGCTAGGTTTTCAATTAATTCCACAGCAGGCTGAATTGAAGACAAAATTGATGATTTTTCAAATGATGAACCGTGTACTTGGAACAGTTACCATAAAAAGTTGATTGAAGGTTCATTTTAACTTATCTTGCTTTCATAATTTCAAAACGAAGAGTGCTAGGTATTCTGAGAAGAGAGAAGAAATTAGATAAGTTGCAGAGTACTCAATTGATCAGAAGGTTTTGATTTTCTGAGAACAGTGCACAGAGAAGTAAAGTGAGTCTTGAGAGGAGATTTGCTTCAATATTGGTGAAGAAAAAGGGATTGAAACAAAGAAAACATGAGTAGAGTAGTTAGTGTAGCTTCTTCCAGTGGTAGAAGTGAAGAGATAGATGAAGAGGCTAAGGGGAAATAGAATTACTTAGATGAATTCCTCAAATTGCTGTCGGGTTCAACTCATAACAAGAGGGCAAATGCTAATGTGCTTACTGATGACTACTGCAACATCAGGGATGCTGATACTCCAGGAATAATAGGTTTTTCCCTCTTTAACTACTTTTATAAAAATTTTGATAAAGCTATCCCAATTTCAAACCCTTGGACCTGTGGTTTGGCTAGGTTAATTGTCCCTGACATTTACATAGATGTAGATTTTTTATTAGGCCTTGCTAGTCATTATGATGTCTTTTCTAAGACAATTAAGAGAAATGATGGCACTTCCTTGCTCATCCTAAATAGAAATTCATTTATGCAAGCTTTTGGATTGTATAGTACTATGTATACCAAGATTGACATTACTAAGCAAGAGTCAAGGTACAATTTGAAGCCTGGTATTGCTAGGGGACAGTTGCAGAAACACATGCTTAAGGAGGTGAGAAAATATCTTGATCCTATGTCTGCGACAAGCCCTTATTACTTCAAGGACTTGCACTTCTACATTAAGTACATCACCTATGCCCTGTGTAGAGTGCTAGGGATAGATGGGGAAGCTGAAAAGATCAATGCTGGGATATTGATGATGGTGCTGGATCTACAGGAGGTGCATTCCAGCACTAGCTATGACTATATACAATATATCATTGATAAGATGCATGAGGGATTTATAGAAACTCAGAAGAAAATGGAGGATCCTAAGGAGAAAGAGCCTGAGTTCTTACACTATTCCATCCTCATGCATCTCCTATTGCATTTTAATTTTGTGATCATGGATGTAAACAATTTGAGTCCTCAAAGGGTTTTTTGAGATGGCCCTAATCCCATTCAGTTCTGGGTAAAGATTTGGAATTATACATCCAAGGACTGTGACTATTGTGCATTTCATAATTAGATTGTGTATCCAATAGTACAGAGCATGGGCATTAGTAGGACAAGGCTCCCAATTAAGATCATGCAGCTATTAAGGCCTAATGAATATCTAGATAAATGGGAGGGAGACCATAATTGGGGAGATTTCTTCCTAGAGGAGAATTTTACCATAATAAGGGTATATAAATGTATTCATCCACCTCATATCTTGCCTTACCATGTACCAACAAGAGTGGCTGCCATGGAATTTATATGGCAATTATTATTAACAGATAATGAGCACTTTGGATCACACAGGAAGGGGACCTTAACCCCTAGACAGTTCAGAATTTCCAATTTTACTATTGGCAAAGGCACCATTGACTCAGTCAGTTAGTGGTTGGAAAGTTGCAGAATGGGGGCAGCCTCATATAGATACATTGATCCTGAAGGTTTTATGGCAGGAGTCAGAAGGCTATACACACCCACAATCCCCAAAACAAATGTTCATGTTGAATGTATTGAAGAGGATGTGACAAGAAACCTCCTTGATGAGGATGAGATCAAGACAAGGAGATCAAGGATTCAGGAATTTCTGAACCTATAGACACAAATCAAAAGAAATGGACTGGCTTTTGGAGGTTTCTACCTTGATTTGTCATATTTTGACAGAATAAAAGCCATGATTGAAAATTTTTATGTGCTTTGTGAACAACTTGAGAATGTTCTTGACAAGAAAGGAGCCCAAGAGCCAGATCATTCAGAGTCTGAATATGATAGTAGCAGTGACAATGACTATGCCCGTCCAACTAGATATGCTCAATCTCAGCAGAATGTTGTAGAGATACCACAGTTGCAAGAAGCTGAGGGCCACATTGTTGACTTAACAGAGGCCACACAACCTGATGATATAGAGGAACCTTCATCCAAAAGGCAAAAGATGGAAGTAGGCCAGCCTTCACTTAAGAGGCAAGAAAAGAAAAAGGATAGAGCAAGTGCCCTAGTTCCTGGAAATAGGTTATATGACCATAACCTAAGGAAATTAATAAGACAGGGCAAGAAAAAGCAACCTGACATGGAGGAAAATGTTGAATTACCTCTTAAGGCTTGTATTGATGAGAGGTTGATACATCAACAACAGTTTTTAAATGATGATAATTTCATCAAAACTAAGGAGTTTAAAGACTTCCTAAGGTGGTACAAAAAGGAGAAAATTAGAGCTCAATTGAATGTAGATGGGGAGGAGATAGTGACAAATGAGGCCCTAGTGGCCCTGCAATCATATGATCCAGAGAGTGAGGACATCTCACCTGATGAGGCTAGAAAAATGGTATTGAGTAGTGGCATGTTGCTTGCCGAAGGTTGGGATTTGGCTTCTGCCTTCATAATTGATCAAATATGAAAGCAGCCAGATTTGAAGATTGCAAGTGAAGTGCAAATGGGAGATATGATCAAAGGATTTGGGTATAGCCCAAAATCTCAGGGCTTTGCCATGTGAATCCTTTGCCCTAAGGACCAAAAACCTTAGCTGGTAAACATTCAAGAGAACATGGTAGGAAACCAAATGGTCTGGTTAGTGCAGAATATAGGGGATTTGGAAATATCCCAGATCATGACACATTGGGCACACTTAAATGAGGACAAGACTAAACAACTGTCTGATAAGTGTAGCACATTGATAGAAGAGACCAGTGCATTGGCCAAAGACCAAGAATTGTCCCACATCAAAATACACCAGCAAGGTCAGGTGATTGAAAGATTATTGAAGGAATTAGAAGAGAAGCCTGAGGTGGTGTATGTGCCTGCTCAACAATGTTTGCAAATTGACGAAAAATAAAAGTCAGAAGAAGTGGTTGAGAAAGAGGATGTAGGAGAGAAGAAAAATGAAATTGCTTTGAATGCATTTAGGGGCATTTTACAACATAGGATTAATATATTAAAGGATAAAACTGATGTTGTCCTTAATTCTTACAATAAATTGCCAACTTTACATACTGAGGTAATGGGGTATCTTCCTACTTTGAACCCCTATTTTACCAAATGGTCTACCAGGGTGCAATTGTTTGAAAATCTTGCATCTTTGCAAACCCTAAGATCATATTTTCCTGAGATAGTAACAGAGGTGGAAGATGAGATCAAAAAGGTCAATGTTGCTCTCTCATTCTTCAAGGGCAAATTGAATCAAATAGAGGTTAAATTGAGCCTCTTTTCTACAGATTTTAATAGATTTGTTCCTTCCCTAAGAGGAGAAGATGATCAGGTAAAGGCCTTAGATGCCTGGAGGAATGAATTTGACAGCAAAATGCTTAATAATGAGGCATTTATTATGGGATAAAATTTGGATGTTGAAGGATTTAATAAGATATTAGATGAATCCTTCAAGGCAGAAACTAACATTAATAAGTTTTGAATGGATGTTAAGGGCATTACTGATGTTAGATGGGAGTGACAAAAGGCACAAGTACAGGGTACTCAAGACTTCAAGTGGCCAATAGATGATGAAGTGACACCATGGGAGTTGATGACTAGGCCAAAGAAGAAGAAGACTGTAATTGAAGAGGAAATTCTAGATGAGGAGTAGAAGGGAACACTTGGCTCCTGATCAATGAGCACAGGGAGGTTAGCTATAAATAGAGATGAGTGTAGGTTAGCTTGTAATTTTAGTCACTCAGTCTTAATGTAACCATCAGAAGCTACACTGAATACTATCAGACAAAGGCACCATATTCAAGAAGAGACAAAGAATATCAGATCTACATCCTCTATTTTTGTCCTCCCACCGCTTCTAAATTCTCTTATTTTGTCTTTTTCTATTCTTTTAGGGTTAGGTTCCTTAAACCATCTGAAGCTTGTTGCATCCTAAAATAAAGGATTCCAAGATGGTTAAGGACCTATAGATAGAACCAAAGTTGTAATTGTGGGAGGAGATGAAATATAATTGAAGACAGACTTTTTGATTTCTGTCTGTGTTTTGAGCTTTTAAGCCTTTATATGTACTTGAAGCAGAATATATGAATAAAAATACAGTGCAATTTTATTCTAGATTGTTGTTGTCTCTTTGCTTATTGTATGCACTCTTTTATGTTTAATTTGTAAGGCATATTAAACATATTTTCTATAAGGTAACTATTTAATAATTTGCAAGCTTCTTCTAAGGGGAGAATTAAAATTTGTGAGTAGTTTCAGAGAGTACTGCAACAATCGACGATTTGATACAATATTGTAGAAGTGATAGGATAAGTTTGCAAGGAATTTTATCTGAGCTGTATGTAGGTTGTAAGGCATCCTACAGTATTCATGTTCATATTTTTCTGTGGATTTACATCTTTTGACTCTATTTTCCCAAGGATAGGCACTAGTCTATAGTTTGTTAAGTGATTTATCATCATCCAAGCATTAAAAACTATTTAAATCAATCACTTTCAGAGTATTTTGGTAAAATCAATTGTATACTTAAGGGTCATAGTTGAAATTTGTTGATTTCTTGAAGAGCGAATCAAATAGGTTATTCCTCCTAAATTCACAAGAATTGCAAAAGGAAACAAGAATGTATTTCCTAATCATGTTGTTGTCTTTTATCATCAAGATATTGATTTGGATTGTCAATATTATCCTCATAATAATCATATTCATATGTATTGTTATATACATGTCCATCTAAACTAGATCATTCAGCACATAAGGTTTAATCCACTCTAAAGATACTATTAAGACAGTAATCATTCATAGGTAAAACCTGCCTGAGTCAGTGGATCTCAAAAAAGAAGGAGGTGGTAATAGGTAACCCCAGTGTTATCAAGAACCTCATCAATTATTGTTTTTCCCTTGCTTGAGTCATAGTGTCAAAAGGCATTAAGGGGTCATAGAGTTGTTTAAAATTTCAAGTATCTTTCAGAGGCCTAGCAAGAAAAAACACTAACAAATTGGCGACTCCGCTGGGGATTAGAGATTATAAAGTTTGGTTGACAAGTTTTAGAATATCTCTAAGTAGTCAGAAGTCTCTAGTGTTTGAAAGATTAAAAATTTTACAAATCATACTAGTGGTTGTAGCCAGATTTCTCATTTGATAAGTATTCATTTATCCCAAGTGATTGGGTGGCAACTCTAAAGGAAAATCTACGAGATTAGTGCAGAGTGAGTGAATATCTTTCAAATAATGAATACTAGGTCAAGAATGAGAACAGATCCTGAGAAAGTATTATATGGTGGACTTCCATCATCTTCAAGGATGGAGATGTCCTCGAGAAAAAAGAAAGATCCAGTCAACATGGATGAGACCCCACCAAGAGGTAGAGAGGGTAATAATAGAAGAGAAGTAAATATAGGTCAGCACTCTCATGAAGTGAATACTTCAGAATATGAAGAAGCAGCTAAAAGAGTATTGGAAAAACCCATAGTCACCTCTACTTCAAGTGAAAGAGAAGAGGCTAGTACTTCTAATTTAGATTCATAAGATGCTCCTTCTAATATTTTGGCAAATGAAGAAAAGTTCATTTTGAAATAGCTAGCCTTGGTTCAGCAAATGAAGAAAGAAAGAGAAATGAGAAAGAAAATGAATGACCCTAAGAATGTGGATAAGAACAAAAGAAAGTCTTCAAAGCATAAAAGTATAAAAGATACTGAGAGGTCTCAGAAGGACCAAGAAATATCAGTCACTCAAAAGGATCCTATTTCACAAAAGGATAAAGGAAAGCAAAAAATGAATGAAAGTAGGAATCAAGATCCTAAGTTTCAAAAGCCTCTCATTGAGGAAATGTCCAAGTTGGACATTGATTTGGAAAAATTAAGAGTTGAAAAAGAAACTATAGAAAAAATGTTAGAGAAGGCTCAGATGGAGGCTGCCACTATTGAAATGAAGAAAAAGATAGATTTTTTATAGTCCTCAAAATATGCTTATGCTGGCCCAGAAAATGTTACTGCTACTAAAACAAAAGCCACTTCTGCTAAGGAGGATGATAGCTTTCAAAGAAAACCATTGCACACCGAAAGGTACAAACAATTTAATTTTTTTGGTATACCTGGATACCCTAATGTTTTTCCTAAGGATGTGGGTGATATAGGAGAAAAACTCCCTAAATTTGCAGGTAATAATGTTATATCTTGCGAAACACATCTTAGAAAATTCATTGATTTTGTTGATGATTTGAATATCACTCATGAGGATGTATTGATGAAATTGTTTGTTTAGTCCTTAGTTGAAGATGCAAGGGAGTGGTTTAGAAGCTTGTCTAATGGATCTGTTGTCTCAATGGATGAGTTGATTGAATTGTTTAAAGATCAATATGGAGACAAAACAAATAAAGGATTTTTATTAAATGAGTTCAATAATATTAAAAAGAACTATAATGAGGAAGTCACAGAGTTTAATACCAAATTTCAAAGATCTATGCACAAATTATTTCAGAAGATAAGGCTGGATGAAGAGGTATGTTTAGCAACCTATTTGAACGCTTTTGATTCTAAAATGGGATATGCTCTTAGGGACAAAAATCCTAGAACCCTCACTGATGCCTATAAAATAGCAGTCAATATTGAAATGAATAGAAGGGTATCTGGTAAATTAAATAGGAGGGATGATTCAAGGTTCAACAGGAGTAATTTGAAAGAACTAGAGTACAAAGAGTATAAAGCTCCCCAGAATAATAGACCCTCTTATAATGCTACCTATAATCCTCAGAATAGGATGCAAAACCATCCTTATGGGACTCAATTCAAGGACAGAAAGCCAGTTACTATACTTAGAAAAGATAAAACAGACAACAAGACTCCAGACCCTCTTCACAAAAACTCTATTCATTTTTGCAATGATGATACTTGGTGTGAAGCATGTGAGGCCCCTCATAACCCTAATTTTTGTAGAGTTTCTCTAGACTTGAGAGTAGGTGAAGAACAGGGGAATGATGATGGTCAATAGTGTGATCATAGTATGACCAATACCTATTCATGCCATGACATAGATTCAGATAATGAAGAGGAAAATCATGATTATCATATTTCACAAACAAGGATGGAAAGTCATCGTCAACAGATCTTATCTGATAGTGAAATTGAGGAAACTGATGATGATATAAGATGCTATGCCCAAGATGTTGGAAACAATTGTTTAAATTGTGTGTTGTCCTTGATGTTACACAAATGTCATATCAGTCATTAGACAGAGTCTACCGAGTTAAGAATGTCATATCAGTCATTAGACAGAGTCTACCGAGCTAAGATTGTTCAGCAAGGCAGTT
>MU223457.1:5226725-5275515 GCA_018584345.1 Thuja plicata | reverse complement strand
TTTGATGCCTTTGATATAACCTGGTTAGAAAGGTCAAAAAATATTATGGCTGATTTTCTAGCAAATGTTGCTTTGAAAAATGATGATTTGACCTTACATGGGGTATCAATACTAGAAGTTAAAACAATACCAGTTGTTCTAGACAACATATACAACTGCCAAGTGTTCCAGGATGATCAAGATATTTTAAGGTTCATGCAATGCTTAGACCATTATGAGAACCAGAGTATAGATTGTAGCTCCTTACTAGAACATGATAATGGAAAAGATTACATATTTGGAAATGAGGTTGTCCAATTAAGTTCTAATTAGATTCCTAGGGGACTGGTTGAGCTTGAAGCATTGTTTATAAGTCAGCAAAATGATGCATCAAAGTTAAGAAATGCCAAGATTGAGGATCTAGACGAGATAAACATAGGATCTGAAAATAGTCCTCAAATAGTTTATATTGGGAAAGGTTTAGATCCTCACATCAGAATAAATCTGATCAAGTTACTCAGAAAACACAAACATGTCTTTGCTTGGTCATATGAGGACTTGAAAGCATATAGAGAAGACCATTTCCAACATGAAATCCCATTGAAATCAGATGTAAAGCCATTTAGGCAGAAACAAAGGCCTATTAACCCCTTGTTGGCTCCCAAGATGCAGCAAGAGTTGATGAAACTCAAGGATGCTGGGATAATCTAGCCCATTAGACATTCAATGTGGGTATCAAATCTAGTGCCAGTTAGAAAGAAAAATGGTGACATCAGATTATGTGTTCATTTCAGAAACCTCAATATTGCTTCATTGAAAGATAACTATTCATTGCCCAATATGGAAGCAATGTTGCATAAGGTGAATGGTTGTGAGTTATTGTCAATGATGGATGGTTTTTTAGGTTACAACCAGGTTTTAGTTAGAGAGTCAGAGCAGTATAAAACTGCATTTACTACTCCATGGGGAACATATGTGTATATCAGAATGCCTTTTGGATTAATAAATGCAGGGGCAACTTTTCAAAGAGCTATGGATGTTGCTTTCAAAGAATTCATTGATCTATTCATGGTTATATATCAAGATGACTTAAGTGCATATTCCAAAAAGGCTATTGATCATTGTGATCACTTGGGTAAGATTTTTAACAGAGCATTGGAATATGGTGTCTCACTAAATCCCAAGAAGTTCCATTTTGTAGTCAGAGAAGGGAAGTTGCTGGGACATATAGTATCTAGAGAAGGGGTAAGAATAGACCCTGAGAGAGTAGAAGCAATTCAAAAGGTGATTGCTCCAAAGAATTTAAAAGGTGTGCAATCTTTCTTAGGAAAGATACACTTTGTCCGAAGATTCATTGTAAATTTTGCAGAAATTGTTAAACCCATTGTCAAATTATTAAAGAAGGATACCAAGTTTGTGTGGAATGAAGAAGCCCAGTAGGCATTTGAAAAAATAAAGAAAGCAGTATAGGAAGCCCCAGTTTTGAAATCTCCTGATTATATTAAGCATTTCTCTTTGTTTTTATTTGCATCATTCCATACAATTGTTTCTATTCTCCTTCAAAAAGATGAGCAAGGATTTGAACATCCCATAGCTTTTTACAGTAAATCCTTGCAGGCTACAGAACTTAACTATAAAATAATGGAAAAGCAGGCTTATGCGTTGGTAAAGGTTGTGAAATCATTTAGGCCCTATTTGGTTTGTGCTAAGGTGCAGGCTTATGTTCCTCATTCAGCAATGAAGGATATCCTTACACAGTCAGAGGTAACTAGTAAGAGGTGTAAGTGGATTACAAGAATTCAAGAATTCAATCTTGAGATCAATATCACCAAGTTAATAAGAGGACAAGGCTTGGAAAATCTCATGAAAAAGGAGAACTTGGATTTGGTACAGTTAAATTAGACAAAAATACATGACCAAGCCATTACTAGTATAGAAAGGAAACCATATTATACTGATATTGTTTTCTTTCTCAAAAATGCCAAGTGTCCTAATCATTTTTCAGAAAATCAAAAGAGCAGTCTATAATTGCAAGCTCAAAGGTATACTTTGATCCAAGGTGACTTGTTTTGGAAAGATAAGAATGGTGTACTATTGTTGTGCCTTGATATATACCAAGCTACGAAAGTCTTGACTGAGATGCATGAAGGAGAATGTGGAGGTCACTTTTCTGCTAAGACCACTGCCCATAAAATTTTAAGGGTAGGGTATTATTGGCCTACTTTGTTCAAAGATACTTACATACATGTCAGGAAATGTGAAACATGTCAAAAGTTTTCAAATAAACTAAAATTTGCAGGTGCTCTGTTGTTGAATCTAGTGAGTACTGAAGCTCCTTTTGCTATATTGGGGGATTGACTTTATTGGTGAATTTTAGGAGAAGTCTAGTGCAGGGCATAGTTGGATTTTGGTTGCCACAGATTACTTTACTAAATGGATTGAAGCTATCCCCATAAGGAAAGAAACAAGCAAGGTGGTTACTGAGTTTCTCTTGGAGAATATTTTAACCAGGTTTGGTGTGCCTAGTAAGTTAGTAATGGACAATGCTATGAGTTTCAGATCACAAGAAATGATAACTTTCTGTGAAAGGTATGGGATTACAATATCATACTCAGTCCCATATCACCCACAGAGTAATGGACAAGCTGAGTCTAGTAATAAAAGTATATTGAAGATACTGAAAAGGACTCTGGAACAAAATAAAAGAACATGACACACAAAATTAAAATTAGCACTTTGGGCTGATAGGGTAACACCCAAGAAGGCAACTAGTAAGTCTCCTTTTGAGTTGGTATATGGTTTACAAGAAAGATTGCCAATTAACAATCTATGACCAGTATACCAATTCATACAAGAAGAACATTTAGATGTCTCTGAAAATATGCAAGATAGAATGACACAGTTGATTGAATTGGATGAAGGAAGGAGAAATAATCAAAGAGAAAACATGAAATTATAGCAAAAGATGAAGTATATGTTTGATAAAAGGGCTACTCAGAGAAAGTTCTAGGCTGGTGACTTGGTTCTACAATGGAATGCAAGGGTAGAGGACAAAGGTAAGCACAAGAAATTTGAGTCTTTATGGCTAGGACCTTTTGTTGTTTCAGAAAATTTTGGCAAAGACTCATATTTATTAAAGAATATGGAGGGAGAAAGTTTTGAGTTGCCTGTGCATGGGCAATTCCTGAAGCCTTTCTTTAAGTAAAGATCAAAGAAATGCACAAGTGAATATGTATCATATGTAAATATTTCCCTTTCTCCTTAGGGTGTTTTGCTCCATTTTTTGAAGAGGTCTGCAACTAGAGATTCTGTGGTTCTTTGCCATAAACTGTGTTTAGTCAATCCTCATTAAAGCCACTGTTGGTTGTATTCCTATTTCTGGTCTGTCTGCAAAAAGTTTTGTTACCCTCATGCTTATCTTTCCTAAACCTAGAAGTCTCTCAGTTCCTTGTAATTTCCCAGTTGAAATTTTATAGGGTCTTCAGGTCAAAAATCTATGTAAAAGTACAAAAACCTCAAAACTCTAGGTCTTGTTTTATAGGCCAAAATGAGAAAAACCCTAGGATGATTATCTTACTTCTATTTTGGCATTACTTTTTGAAAAACACTTAAGTCATGTGTTTTAAGTCATGGTCACCTAGTCGCGTGATCCTGATAGCATATTCTTTTTTATCTCGAGACTTTGCGATTGGCTTAAGTCGAGATGTCTCTCAAAAAATTGAAATATTCCTTCTATGTTAACAAACTTGGCAGAGCCCTTCAGTCATGTAGTCTCCAAGTGAGCAGATAGGTCAGCAATTTGTGACAGGGCCCACCGATGAGTCATGGTGTTGAGAGAAAAGACTAGCAGTTAGTGATTTGTTGCGAGACTTGGTGATTTCTTCATGTCACATAGTCACTAAATTCATTTGCAGTTAAGTAAATAATGCAAATCTTATGTCGCGTAGTCTCTGAATGGGATGGCAGTTAAGGAAGAGATGTTGAGACTTCACGACTAACCATTTGCAGTTTGAGAGATAATACAGTCAGGTTGTCGCAGGATTGAGATGCTGAGTCAGCTTTCCATTCAGTGATATAGAGACAAGTGATGAAGGAGACATGTGTCCAAAGGTGAGTTGATTAATAAGCTTGTCACATAGTCTCCTAATGGAAAAATATCATTCAACGATTAAGAGATTAAGTGTAAAAACCTTTGTTGTCGCGTAGTCTCTAGAGAATCTGAGGGTATAGTAAATTACTTAGCGATTTGGCGGGAGCCGTTAGATGCAAATAATTAAATATCCTATGGTGGTCACAATGTCTCTAAATGAAAGAGTCCCAAGGAAAAAGTATTCACGACTTGGAGATAAGGGTATGTTATGTAGTCTCTAGATGAACCAAAAGGTAAAAGTGCTTGTCACATTGTCTCTAAATGTTTTGTCACTTAACATTTGTGTTCAGTGATTAAGTGACCAAGGGTAGTTGTGGGGTCTCTTAAAGGAAAATAAGCTTTTGGTGACATAGAGATAACCATAAAGGGCTAAAGTTAATTATCATCCGTGGATTCTCTGAGTAAAATATGAGTTAGACTTTTCATCCAGCGATTTTGATTTGTACAGTCGCATGATCGTCAGAAGTAAATTGTGGCTTAAAAAGATAGAGAAAGTAACATGGTCGCTAGGTCTCTAGAAGAATCAAGGGTTAAAGACTTGGGTCAGTGACAAGGAGATTGTACACAGTCATGTAGTCACTAAATATGAAATCATAAGAAAAGGCGGTAGTGGCTGACATGACAACATGAATCATTCAGCGTCTAATGACAAGCTTGGATATTGATTATTATGTAAAAAAGGTAGCTGAGATGTATGATAGAGAGCCAATCACATAGAGACATGTTATCATAATATCAATGGGTATTAGTGATGGTTGTACTATCAGGTGGTATTTGTTCAAAAAGTGCCGAATGATGATAAAGAGCTATACATTTGCATACCAGTGACAAAGTCCTAAAAGTCTGCATGTAGCTGTATTTAGAGATTGCATGATGCATTTTTAAAAGAACAACATAAGGATTTGAGCTCAAACTCCTTTCTATTTTCAATTCATCTGAAATCCAAGTTTATTACTAATACCCATGCTTCCTAAAATATTTGATCTATCGGGAGCAAAATTGAACTCATATTTTCAACATGATTAACTTGGTACTCATGTGTTTACCCTTAAACACACCCCCGTTACTTCACTTCTTCTACTCCATTCTTTCTTGCCCTAAACGCTTCCTAAAAGTGATACATTCTTTCAACTGAGGGATTTTATTCTTTTCCTTCGATTTCATTCCTGAGGGGGCATGATCACACTATCATCAATTACTTTTTTTCTCAAAACAACATTAAAAATGACTTCGTTATCAAACAAACTAGGGGCATAACAGTTTACTTGACTAAAGTTGAAACTGTTGGATAGAAATCTTTGGTTCTCATGAGCTGGATATCTTATGTTTCCTCATTTTATAAGATTTTTTTTAAAGTTCCTAGCAGCTTCTTACTGACTTTTGGACGACAACCAAGTTTAGAATCAGTATTATCAATCTTTGTACGACAACCAAGTTCAAAATTGGTATCTTTAAAATCTTTTATTGATGTTTGGATGACAACCAAGTTCAAAATCAATTCTATTAGTTTTGTTCAATCAAGTGCGAGACTGATCTCATCAACATTTCGTTCGACAACCAAGAAGAGAATTCTCAATCTTTCTGAAAACAAAATCAAAAACTTTCTTTGAATCAATGCGCTACTCACACATCAATTCAAAGAGGGGCAAATGTAACCACTTGAATTTGGTCTGTTCCAACTATAAACCCTATTTTCCCTAAGTGTGATATACCCCCAATTATGTCATGACAATGTTACTTTGGCATAATTCATTTTTAAATCAATTTAATGTCCTAGGTGATTTTTATCACTGAATTATATTAACTATTATAGCCATACAATTCAAATCAATTTAATCCAATTAAAACAAATCAAATTCAAACATGGCTATAATATTTAATTATAATGGAATTAAATAAATCCCTAAATCAATTATCCACTTGCAATTAACCCATTCCCCTAGCCTATTTAATTTAATTAAAATGGCTATATTCCCCTTAATTATTAAAAAGCAATTAAATTGTTTAAATAATTAAATTCCTATTTTTGAATGAATTAAATAAGTTTAATTTATTTAGTTAATATTCCCTTAAACCCCAACCTAACCTATCTCAACCACTTCTACCTTGGGTTCTAACCCTTCTCAACCCATTCACCTTTGCTAATCTAATCCTAATCTTAAATTCTACCATAACCCACTTCCTAATGTTGTCACATTCCATTAGGAAATGATTAACAACTCCACCCACTTGAGAAAGTCAAGGAATCTCAAGATTCCTTTCTCAATTCCACCTTCTCAAGCCACCCTCTTACACTCTTCCCATGCTTCTTTGAGGCTTTCATTAATGCCTCATTAATGAAGATGCCTTAAGCCCATGTCTCCTCCATGCCTCATTAATGCCCAAGGCATTAATGGCTCTTACACCACCATTAATGAGTCCCACAACTCATTAATGAGCCTTCTCTCTCTCTCTCTCTCTCTCTCTCTCTCTCATTCTTCTATAAATAGAAGCCATTTTTGAGAGAAAAGAAGCCTTCATCCCATATTGTAAATGCATTGTTATGCTGTTGGAATAGACTTAGCTCATACTTTATTTCATAGTTCATGTTTATCACCTTGTTATTATGTCCATTTTTAGAATAAAATGCATTGCTCATTGAATACTAGTTTGTTTTTAACTAAATATTTCATGCTAGGTTGATTATGTCACTGGTATTTAGCATAAATCTGAGGGCTTTTATGTTACATGCTACACTCATCCTAGTTAGAAAGCAATAAGTCAATTTTATGGTTTATATGCTCTTTAACCCTTGTTTTTACTAATAGAATGACTTATTGAAGTGTTGTGTTGCAGATAATAGGTGCAAAAATATACACACACAGATTTCAAGGGTTGTATTGAAAAATACAGTTGGGGTGGTGTTGAAAAACACCATTTGTGAGATGTCCTAAAGACAAACACATCCAAGAGACCAAAGCTAACATAGTTATGCCCCCTAGAAAAAGACAAAGACCAATTTCAGACCAAGGCAACAAGGACAAGGCATGATGGAGAAAGGCTAAGTGTCATGGACACATGCTAAGAAACAGGGGTGCAAAGGCCTCAAGTAGTGCCTGTTTCCAGGTTTTCACCACTTGGATTTTATTACAATTTTTTCATTTTTCATTTTTTCTTTTTTTTCTTTTTTTTTTTCAGGACTTTTTATAAATTTTTTGAATTTTTGCTACCAAGGCTCCTGTTTCCAGGTTTTCACCAAGGCACTTTTTCTATTTTTTTGAATTTTTTGATTTTTTGTATTTTTGGAATACATATTTTTTTTGGAGATACATCAAAGCGCCTATTGCTAGGTTTTCACTAAGATCATTTTTTCAAGACATTTTCTTATTTTTAGAATTTTTGACAATATATCATTTTTTTGGATTTTTTCAAGATCAATAAATATGCACAAAAGGATGCCCCCAGACAGAATGGGTATCATGGATAGAACTTCTTTAGGTGCAAAACATTGATAGGATTAGGGAGTTGTTCTCGCTTTTCTGTAGATAGTAAATAAGCACCTATCCCAAAAGCTGTTGGGATAATGTAAGGTCCAAGCCAATTAGGTTCAAATTTGCCCTTTTGATCTCTATGATGTTGATTCTTAGGATTTCCACGTAGGACAAGATCTCCCACTTGGAATTCTCTAGGGCGAACCTTTTTGTTGAAGGCTTTGGACATGCACTTTTGATAGACCCTCATATGGTCAAATGATGCTTGACATTTTTCATCTAGAAGTTCTAACTCTTGAAGTCTCATGGCACGGTATTCTTCATCTGTAACTAGACCATGGAGAGAAACTCAAAGTGAAGGAATCTCAACCTCTAAAGGTAACATTACTTCAGCACCATATGCAAGGGAAAAAGGAGTAGCTCCAGTAGGAGTATGAATACTTGTTCTATAGGCCCATAAAGCCGTATTTAGCTGTAAATGCCAATCTCTACCATTCTTACAAATTGTTCTATGCAATATTTTAAAAATGACCTTGTTTGATGCCTCTGCTTGACCATTTCCTTGTGGGAAGTAAATGGAGGACCAATGTTATTTAATGTTGAATTTTTTGCGGAGTTGTTTAAGGTCCTTATTTTTAAATTGGCCTCCATTGTCAGTGATAATCTCGGAAGGCACTCCATATCGATAGATGATATGGTTCATAATGAATAGAGAGACTATCTTGCCCGAGGCAACAGAAAGTGGGACAACTTCTACCCATTTAGTGAAGTAATCAGTAGCAGTAATGATAAACTTATGTCCACCTGATGAGTTGGGATGAATCTTTCCAACAAGATCAAAGGCCCGGCGCTAAAATGACCAATGATAAATAGAAGGAATAAGATCCCTACATGGAGCATGTATTAGGTTACCATGTTTTTGACACTTTTCACATGACTTTTCAAAAGCAACTACATCAATCTGCATCGTGGGCCAATAGTACCTAACCCTAAGCAACCTTTGGGCCATGGAAAGACCATTGGAGTGTCCCCCACAGATGCCTTTGTGAATGTCAACTAACACTTGGTCAGATTCTTCCTTTTCTAAGCATCTAAGAAGTGTTACATCTAGTCCCCTTCTATACAAATCACCAGTGATAAGGGAATGGTGAGAGGCATTTTAGGTAAGGTTTCTGCGTTCAAATCAGTTAAAGGTTTCAAGTATAATCACATCATGAAGATATGAGTAAATGGCACCATAACGGGATGATTCATGACCAACAAGGGTAAAAATGATATGGCTTTCTTGGGATTCAAAGATAGGGTGATGTAGATCTTCCACTGGGAATTCAAATCTTGATTCATGTTGCTCTAACTGAAGAAGTGAAGCAAGTGTAGCTATAGCATCAGCTACTTTGTTTTCTGCTCTAGGCATTTGTTGAAATGTAACAAATGTGAAATATCTCTTTAAGGCTTCAACCATTTTCTTGTAAGGTACCATTTTCTCATATTTTGTTTGATATTCATCATTAACTTGGTTGATTATTAGCTGTGAATCCCCATAGATGTGTAACTCTATAATTCTCCATTCTATGGCCATCTTAAGTCCACTTGTTAAAGCTTCATATTCAACAATGTTGTTTGTACATGGGAATAGTAATTTGTAAGAATTAGGAATTGTGTGCCCATGAGGAGAGACAAACAAAATACTAGCTCCTGAACCATTTTGCATAAAATATCCATCAAAGAACATCTTCCAAGTTCTTTCAGTCATATACATAAGATGCTCATCTGGGAATTCAACTTGAATAGGTGCATCATCTTGTAATGGGAAATCAGCCAACTGATCTGCTATGGCTTTTCCTTTAAATGCTTTACTCTCAATGTACTCTATATAAAACTCTCAAAGTACCATCATCCATTTAGCAAGTCTACCTATGAGAGCAGCCTTACTTAGAAAATATTTAAGTGGATCTATTTTTTCTATGAGGTGTATAGTATGCGCAAGCATGTAATGTCACAACTTTTGGGAAGCAAACACAACAGTAAGGCAAGCTTTCTCAATGCTAGTGTAGTTAATCTCATGTGAAACAAGAGTACAGCTGATGTAGTATATTGCTCTTTCTTTCCCATTTTCATCAAGTTGAGCCAATAATGCCCCCAAGGAAGATTTTGTCACTGAAATGTATAAAATAAGTGGTTTCCCTCGGATAGGAGGCATTAAAATAGGATGATTTGCCAAGTACTTCTTGATTTGATCTATGATCTTTTGACAATCCTCATTCAAAATATATTTGACTCCCTTATGTAAGTTCTTATTGAAAGGTTGAGCTCTATCTGCCAATTGTGAAATAAATTTCCTTATAGATTGAAGATGTCCCTGAAGACTCCTCATTTGACTAATGTTTTTAGGAGGTGGCATATCAATGATCGCTTGGACTTTTTCAAAATCAACCTCTATGCCTTTTTTTGAAATGATGAATCCAAGTAGTTTTCCAGAGGTGACTCCAAATGCACACTTTTTAAGATTTAGGTTTAGTTGAAATTGTTCCATGCGATCTAGAATTACTTCCAAATTGTTTAAGTGTGTATCTCTTTGTTTAGATCTAGCCAAGGTGTCATCCACATAATCTTCCATATTCTTATGCATCATGTCATGGAAAATAGTTGTCATGGCTCTTTGATAGGTAGCTCCTGCATTATTTAATCCAAAAGGAATAACGTTCCAACAATAGGTTCCCCATGCACAAGTGAATACAGTCTTTTCTTCATCTTTAGGAGCTATCTTAATTTTATTGTATCCATAAAAACCATCCATCAAAGAATAAATCTCATAAGCCGCAGTCATATCCACTATCATGTCTATATTGGGGAGTGGAAAATCATAATTTGGATATGCTCTATTGAGATCTCTAAAATCTGTGCAAACTCGAATGGATTTGTCATGTTTGGAAACTGGTACAATGTTTGATATCCATTCAGCATAAGCAATATCTCTTATAAATTTTGCACCAAGGAGTTTCTCTAGCTCAGCTTTGACTAGAAGAGCTATGTGAGGATGCATTTTCCTAAATTTTTGTTTAACTGGTTTGACATTTGGAGCTATAGATAAGTGATGCATAATAAGATTAATGTCCAACCCTGGCATATATGAATAAGTCCATGCAAAATTGATCTTCTTGGTTTGTAAGAAATTAGTGTAAGCTTCCTTTTCTATTGGTGACAAGGACTCAGCCAAGTACACTATCTGCAAAGCCTCCTTTGTACCCAAATTCACTACTTGTGTTGGCTCAATAAGCACTAAAGATCAATCCTAAAAATAACTGGTGAGACAATCAAGTACCTCATCCTTACGTGCCTTGGAGAGGTTTTCACCCTTGGATACATCATTTCTTTTTACTTTTTTTTTGGTTCTGCACTGCCACATAGTGGTTTTTGTCATCAGAACACCTATTCTTTTGATTTTCTTTTGTTTTTATCTTGTGATTAAGGTACTTGATGTCTAGCTCTGTCATACTGGTAGCCAGTTTTCTGGTGGAAGAGATTACGGGTTCAATGGCATTTAGGTAACAAGCTATCTCATAATCATTTTGAAATGTCAAGAGCTCAGGTTCTTGATAGTGTTGGGACCAATCAATAAGGTCAGGATGAACAAGAGGCAAGTCAATGACTGGTTCAAGGCTATAAATGTGAATGATATTATCATTGGTGACTGAAGAGTCAGAGTCTATCAAGTATCCCTCTAAGCTACCCAAATCATGATTCATCCTAACAAGAAAAGAATCATCCACTAAAGCAACATGCGGGTTCAAAACCTCTAATCCTACACGTGACTCATTGGCTACCTCAAGTGGAGAAATAAAAGTGTGAACAACATCAATATCTCTATCAACTGTTGAGGGCTCTAAAAAAGAGTCCCATTCATACTCATTAGAACTGGTATCTGAACTGTGACTAGGATTCTTACACCATGAAGGCTTGAGACATCGTGATGTTGAAGGTCCATTTTCATCAAAAGTATCATTTTCTCTTTCCATTAAATGAACAAGATTCTTACGCTGACGCTCTCTCAAAGGATCCTCTATATCTGACTCTTGTTCTAAAGTTGCAACTGATGCATGGGCGGCTGAAATATCTGAATCTCCCCAAAGGAGAGTAGTAGAAGGGAACCAATCTTCACACATATCTTGCTGATTTGGAAAATTAGGTTCATACTCTAGTTCATCATCACTATCCATCTTTTCAAAGAGAGGATTCGTACACTTTTTGCAATTTTCAAATCCTAGGCCAACTAGTTTCTTAGACTTGCATCCAAATTTAGCATGATCAAGAGGTTCGGACCTAGCATCCAAATTGTGAGTAAGAGTCTCATAATCAAGATAACCCATCTTCTTGACAAAAGTATATCCTCCTCCATAATTCTTAGGAGAGGGAGAGAAGTTCTCATTGTGCTTATACTTTTCTTCTCTATAGATCTAGTCTCTAACAAATGTTTCCTCTTTCTCATTTTGAATAGGCAGTGATGATTCTACAAATTTTCCAAATAATGTCATAGCTGAAGAGGAAGGATTCATCTCTTTTGAAGGTTTTCTATAAAACTGAGGTGAAACTGGCAATGTTGTGAGGAAGTTAAGTTGATACCCCACCATACCAAGGTCTATTGTCTTAAGCTTGTATTTACATTCAGGAAAAGTAGCATCAAAATCTTCTGCTTCTCTATTGAGGGGAACATGAGCCCCTACTAAAATTGAATCAACAGACAAAGTGTTATCTCCAGGTATACAAATCTCTATTCCATTGTAGGGGAACTTAACACATTGATGGTAGGTAGACGACACTGCTTGCATGTCATGAATCCATGGTCTACCAAGTAAAATATTATATGCAAGGGGTCCAGCATCAACTATTTGAAACAAAATATCCTTTTGAACGGGGCAAATCCTAACAGGAAGGATGGCCAACCCCTTGGAACTTCTTTCTACCTCATCATAGGCTTTGATAGTAATTCTTTTTTTGGTATCTATAACCTCTTCAGAATAACCCAATTGTTTCAAAATACTAAAGGAACAAATATTAAGCCCAACACCCACATCTATCAACATGCGCCTGACACAAGTTCTATGGATCATGACCTCAATATGAAGGGAAAGATTGTGCAGATGGTTCAAAGATTTATCATCATCTTCTGAAAATGTAAGGTAATGAGGGGTAGCAATGTGATTAACCATATTTTGGAATTGATCAATATCTAAGTTGTTGGGGACATTTTCTGTACGCAAAGCATCCTCAAGGATTTTTTTATGTCTTGGAGACAACTCTAAGAGCTCAAAAATTGAAATCTGAGTGGGTGTTCTTAGTAACTGATCAACAAGATTGTAGTTCAATTTAGGATTAACAGTTGGCTTCAAGGTAATAGGCTTAGACGCTACTTACTTAGGTTTACTAGATTGACTTGAATTTGGTCCTTTAATGACAATGAGACCTTGACTTCGAGTAATAGCATTAAGGGCTTGAGATGACCTTCCAGAGTTGGGACCCCTTAGCACCACAACAGGTTCTTTGTCAAAAATAGGAGGAGTGTCTTCATCTAGATCATAACCATAAGGATCTCTTCCACTCATCATGTTAACATTTTCTTCCACAAATTCAAGCATGTTTATGATATTCTCTGCATCTGTATAAGTAGTGTTGATCTCAGCTTTTCCATTCTTAACTTTAGAGGTCTCCCCCTCTTAATATTTGGGAAAAGGTTCTTTGAATGCCTTGTGATTGATGTTGGTTTTCAATCCATCTACTGTAATTTTTCCATTCTCAATGAGATCTTGAACGAGATGACTGGGTCTCCCACAATTTTCAACATTATGTCCAATACCATTATGAAATATACAAAAGTCATCCTCTTTCCACCACCATGGTTTTTCTTTAGGTCTGTGGAAATGTGCTACATCTAGAGGATGTGCCAGATTGCTATCAATAATTTTTTGTAAAATTTCCCCATATGTCTCACCAAGTTTTGTAAATTGACATCTTTCACTCTTAGGCTTACCTTGGTAACTTGGCTTACTTTCTTGTTGAGTGGGTGCATTGGGCTTGGTAGCTTGAACAATACTAGATAAGTGTAACATAGGTTGATCTTTATGTTGGGAGGAATCCACAACTCCATCATTGGCCACTTGTTTTTTCTTATTCCAATATTGGTTCTTCCCTTTATCCTTGTTAGAATTGTTGTTGTTTTAACCATTGTTGTTGTTATTTCCATGTTTAGTCAAAATTCCTTGTTCTTTCAAAATATCCTCAATTCGGCATGTAGTCTCAACAATGGTGTCAAATGAATCAAAAACCATTTTGTTAACCTCATACCGCATTTCGGGAACCAAATTGCTAACAAGAATGTCAATCTTTTCATTATTAGGAATAGTTCTAGAATAGCAATAGCATTTTGTCTCCACCTTTGCAAGAAGGTAAAAAAGGACTCTCCTTGATTCTTCTTTAAGCTACATAAGTCCAACAAAGTGATAGATCTTGAAATATTGTATGCAAAGTGTTGAACAAATCTTTGAACAAGCTCTTTGAAAGTCTTAACAGGAGGAGTTATCTTAGTAAACCATTCCATTGTTTTCCCCCTAAGCCTTCATGGGAATAACCTCATGAGGTATGAATCATCTTGATGGAACTCAAAATTAGTGGTATAAAGCTGTCGCACATGATCATGTGGATCCCCACTCCCATCATATTTGTCATATTGAGGAATTTCAACCTTTCTACAAAATTATTTCATGTCAACACTCTTATCAAAAGGATTAGGACAAATCAAGTACAATGAGAAAGAATTCTTAGGTGCAGACATCTTGGCTATTTGTCTTTGTATTTCATCCATCTTCTCCTCTTGAGATGGATCTTGTCTCTTAATTTTTCTATCCACATCAAATTTGTAAGGGACCTTAGCACCATTATCGATTAGATTCTTTAGGATCTTATCCTGGTTTTGCTTCACATACTTCTCCCCATACTATTGAAAGAATGGTTCTTGTTGCATGTGCATGAAATCTTGGGAGGTGCGATCAAAACTCATGCTACTACCTCCATATTGTGAACCATAATGAGCATGTTGTAAAGATGGTTTTGAGCTCCTAGGAGGATTTTGTCTCCTATTATGATCATGTCTAGAAACCCTTCTTCCTCTAGGACTAGGAGATCGTGATGGTGATCTTGAATGTCTCCTACTTCATGGAGTCCTAGGAGGAGTGGGTGGAGGAGAACTGTTTCCACCACTAATACGCATATGATTGAATGGACTATGGAGTTGTCGAGCCAAGAGCCTAGCTTACTCTTCTTGAAGGGATTTCCTTTCCATTTCTATCAAATCTTGTTTCTCCAACTATAGACATTTAATTTGTTCTTCCTTATGAGCTTGTTCATCTTGGAATGCTTTCTTCTCATGCTCAATCCTCTTGAGTCTGTCACAAATGTAATTGATAGATGTTTTAAGAGGTGAGCTTGGTCTTGAATGTTTAAATAATTTGTTAGTGTGAGTTGTATTGATATGACCATTAGAAAGTTCATCTCTTTGTTTCTCATGTTGTGATAACTCATCATCATAAACATGTCTCTTACCTTTCTCTCTCTCAGCCCTTTGATGTGCATCCAAATATCTTGTACAAATAAGGGGTGAGGTTGGTCTACTATTGTGAGAGGAACCACTAAAGGAAATAACGTGTCCACTCCTTGCAAAAAAATCATCATAACATTTATCCATGGCTTCCCTCTCTTTCTGAGTCATTGTGTAACTCATATCCATAGAAGAGTGAGAAGATGCTAAGGGGATACCCAACTCACTAAGGTGACTCTTGGAATCAAACCAAATTTCCAAAGTATTCCTAGGCAATTGATCAAATATGGGACCTTTTTCCTTATGTCTTTGGCGAGTTTGTACTAAGGGTAATTGGTTAAAAACCACTTGAGGTCATTTTCCTTGATTCAATTGATATCTTGTTGTAACTGGCATGAAAGAAAAATTACTAGCTGATAGGATTACCCTAAGAGACATTGGTACCAAACTAGGATAGAAAAGGCATTAACTTGTCCAAAAAGAGGTGATAAGATAGAAAATTGCAAATAGGAATAAGCTAACACTGCCACAGAGGTGCCCTTTAAATTTGGGTGAATACCCTAGCACATATGGACCAGAAGGATGGTCTTACCCAAATTATATAAATTGAGATTGAAATTGTATGAAATTGGATGGACAAGAGACTACCAAAACTCTCCAGGTGTGTTATCAAAGAATATAAAGGTTTATCTTTTAAAAAAGGATGGTTTCTATCTCACCAAGCACCAAGAAAGGTCACTTTTGAAATCAAAGATTACTAATTCAAGAGGTCAAACACAACAATCCTGAGCAAAACAAGCTTCTAACAGTAGGGTAAGTAATCCAATCTGACCTGGATCAACCCAAAAAACTGAAAATGACATGCAAGCAAGCTAAAACGGGCTCAAAAATGATAGCAATAGTTCACTGGCAGACAATTTTGCACAAGGAAATGCATAGAGCGGTGCGAGAAAATAGAACAGACAGTAAATTGGCAATATTTCACGTGAGGATACCCAAATAGCTGCGCGAGGAAACGCAACTAATGATGCAAAGAAACAGGTTTCTCATGCAAGGAAAGGACACAAAACTCAGATTTTGATTGTTTTAAATAACCAACTAGGTGCATTAACAGATTTTATCATGAATCAAGCACATAAGACAACAATTAGGGAGTTCAAGCAATCAATGTCTTCAAACAATGAGCGAGGGACAAAGCAACCATGCACATGAATATAGATAGTGTCATAGTAATTCTACTCCATAAGAATGCTACTTGTGTATGTTCTCAAATGTTTTCCAATCACGGACATAGTCCTAGAAAATAAAAAGTGGGTTGCACTATGGTTCTTAGTAATGGCTTGACTCTGCAACTTTTGCAATCTCAAGTGGGTGAAATCCAATCAAAGTGTCAAAGACTTTAGAGAATCAAAGAGAAAAAGATTATGCTTTTAGTAATGCATAAAAGACAAGTATTCACAATGTGACTTCAAACACTGAGATTCAGTGGAAACTAATGGACAAAGATCACCAAAATTCAAGTCACGATGGCGCTTGAGTGAGAACACTGATGAGAATTACCGACGAGTAGAATCACAAGCATAACTGACAACCAAAAACATAGTGTAAACCGATGGAGAAGCCCGAGGAAAACTGGAGTGTTGACTGAAGCTATCAAAGAGTTAAACACCAAAATTAACTTGAGTTCAGAAATGATAAAATATCTAGCTGGCAGAGCTAAATATGGACTTAACTAGTAGTTATCTTTGTTTTCATCGACAAGATAAAGCCAAAGATAAGTAAAGGATTTAAAGTTGTTTTGTCGAGTTGGCAAGAAGATCTATGCAAGATAAAATGGGAGTTTTTCTTTAAATCTAATTGACAATAATTATGGATCATGTCAAGATCAAGAAAATCAAGAACCTAACAATAGTGATATCATTTCTATAAAGAGACAACTTAATTCATTAAAAATGGTGAGAGTGAATGAATGAAAAGAGGATGTTGAAGAGAAACTGGTGAAGAGAAACTTCATACAGTCTTGATCAATCAAGCAGAGGAAAGAGCTAAAAAATTTTGTGGACACCAAGAAATAGAGCACATCATCACCGAGTAGAATCAAACTGCAGCAAAGGTATAAAAAGAGATATATTGATCAGAATAGTTTTATGAGATTACAATAGATCTAAAAATCTACAAGTATAAATTGTATATGTGAATAGATCATACTGTTTCAGTTTAACTATTGATTCAGAAAGTCTCTTAACCGAGCGGGATTTAAAGATCCTTTCTATATTGAGATACATCCCAAGGAGTATCAAAAACTTTGTTCATGAAGATAGCATGAGATGCCAGATACCTATTGACAGGAAAAGTGAGTGTTTGATCAAGGAAGGTAGCATAGAAATGCCCGATATCAAGTGACAGAATAAGCTTTTAAATCCTCTAACAAGATCACACCTAACAGTGTGTTTGTAACCTTTTATAGGGTTGTATCTTCACCGATCTCACTTCAAAAGAGTGAAAATTTTGGGTTACCGGTCCCAAGTGGTTTTTCCCTTAACAGGGTTTCCACGTTAAAAATCCACGTGTCAATGTGTTTATGAGTCATTACTTTAGTTTTTTTCATTACACATAGCTTAACTTGATTGATCAGTATACTCTAGATAATTTATTGTCTTTCGGTAAATTTACAGACTACTATTTGGTAAACATACAGTAGAGGGTTTTACAAATCATTCCGAGCAGTAGTAATTTTATAAAAGTATTTGAAGGCATTCATCTTATAGGACTGAAGATAACTAGAGGCTTAATATTGTGGTACTAGGTTTTTGGGTTGATTATTGGAATATTTTTGAGGCCACTGATTCACCCCCCCTCTCAGTTATTACTAACAATTGGTATCAGAGCTTGTGTGCTTAGAAAGGGAGTTTAACAACTCAAGCAAAAGATCACACGATAAACAGATGCGATGTGCCCAAGTTGAATAAAGACAACTTTGCATCATGGCAAAGAAGAATAAGACTCCACCTATTAGGTAATGGAAATTATATTGTTTAATACTTAAATACTGAATATGTGTTACCTATAGGACCTCACACTCTTGAGAAATTAAGAGTAAAGCATGAACATAACTGCATGATGATAGAACTTGCATCATCCCTCTCCAATGTTGAGTTTGAAGATGTCAAAACCTGCACCTCTGGAAATAAAATGTGGGATAAGTTGAAGCTTGTATATGGAGGAGATGCCAATGTACTAAGAGCAAAGGTAGAAAGCCTAAGAGGGAGGTTTGATGACCTTACTGCCTATATATGCTATTAGAGTTTCTTCTATTCAAGAAATGAGAGAAGCTGCAAACAATACAGTTACTCTAGATAGTCTGATTGGTAGAAAACTTTTATTTGAGATGAACAACTTTGATAATAGTGTATTACCATCTATAGAATCTGCATTCAAATCTTCTTTAAAGATAAGTAACTCAAGTCATAGACATGTTGTTAGAAATGATAGTGACAGTGATGATGAGGATCAAGGACTTGATGAAATTGAAGCACTAATGGCTAGAAGATTGGAGAGAGGCAAAGGTAGATATAAGGTAAATTACCACTTGTATGTTTCAATTGTAAAGAGGTTGGACACTTTGCTGCAAGATGTCCAAAAAAAAGAAAATATGACAGAGGAAATGAAAGATCATATGAGAAGAAGTTTGAAAAAGGTGATAACAAAGATTATCAGAGCAACCGACAATCTGAAAAGAGAGATACTCGAGACTACAAGGACAAAGGGAAGAAAGCTTGTTACCTAGCTAAGAAAAGAGTTGATGACACTGACACTGAATCAGAAGAAGACATCGAGATGGTATTTGTAGCCATGAAGGATGATTCAAATGAAGATGAAGAGAGGTATGTAGAAACTGCACTCATATCTAAAGTTAGTGAAAATAATGTCTGGATCATAGATAGTGGCTGCACTCACCATATGACCAGTGATAAAAAAAAAAGTTTGAGGCTTTTGAATACTATAATGGTGGTTCAGTGAGAATGGGAAATGATACACCTTGTCTAGTTGAAGAAAAAGGAACCATAATGTTGAATAACCTTATAAAATGTGAAAATACCTATCGTTGAACAATTCAGGTCACAAAGTAGCATTTGAAAATAAGAAGGCAAAGATCTTCAATGAATCAGGAAGATTTATTGGTACTAGTGAGCAGACAAAAGGTAACCTTTTTTATCTTGATGACACTAACACCACTTGTTTAATGGATAGAAAGGAAGACATATGGTTGTGGCACAAAATATTGTGTCATGTGAATTTTGACAACATGATAAAGATAAGAAACAAAAGGAATGTCAGAGGCTTACCGAGTATGACTAAGCCCGAGCATATCATGTGCAAGAATTGTCAAAAATGTAAGATGACAAAGTCTAGTTTCAAGAGTAAAACCCATACATCTAATGCAATTCTAGAATTAGTCTATACAGATCTATGTGGACCCATGAGGACAAAGAGCTACTATGGAGATAGGTATTTTATTCTCTTTGTTGATGATTATTCTAGAATGATGACATTCATGTTCTTCAAAGATAAATCAGAATAATTTAAGATGTTTAAATGGTATAAAGCTATGGTAGAAAAAAAAAGTGAAAATAAATTGAAATTCTTAAGGTCAGATAGAGGAGGGGAATTTACTTCAAAAGAATTCACTGACTATTGCAAAGTGCAAATGTGAAAATAGATGAATTTGCAGAAAAGAATGACAATGAAAGAAAAAAGGAACCAAAGGACTACAACAGGTTTATTTATATAGAACCTGAAACTCTACCTGAGAAATAGTGTGTCGCTCCTGAGAAACAAAACATTGCACCCAAGCATCAAGCTACAATTACTAAAAATAAGGAAAATCCTCAAGATGATGTTTCAAACAATGGAGATCATAACGAAGGTCAAGAAGATGATCAAAATGATGAACACAGAGCTGAACCGAAACTTGCAAAGTATGTCAGAAGATATCATCCACAGAATCAAATCATTAGAGACAAGAAATCTGGAATAAGAACAAGAAGTAAGTCACTAAACACTAGATGTTTACTTTGTGATTTTGAGCCCAAATCTGTTAACACTGCACTTGAGAATGAAGAATGGATCACTGTTATGAATGAAGAAATATAATAGATTGAGAAGAATAGTACATGGACACTAGTACCGAGACCAGATGACAGAATGTCATTGATACCAAATGGATATTTAGAAACAAGTTGAATGAGAATGGAGAAGTCACAAGAAACAAAGTGAGGTTAGTATGTGAGGGATATGCACAAGATGAAGGTATTGACTATGGACAAACCTTTTCACCCATTTCTAGACTAGAAGGAGTTAGAATCTTACTTGATTTAGTTGCATTTAAAGGATTCAAGGTATACCAAATGGATGTCAAATCTGCATTCCTAAATGGAATACTGGAAGAAGAGGTATACATTGAACAACCAGAAGGGTTTGTTGATCTAGACAAGAGAAACATGGTATGTAGACTACATAAAGCCTTGTATGGATTAAAACAAGCACCAAGAGCGTGGTATGAAAGACTTCACTCATATCTCATTAGCATAAAATTTGTTAGAATAAGTGAAAATAGAAATCTATACTTAAAAGAAGATACCGATGGTAACATTTTGATTGGTGAAATTTTTGTTGATGATATCATTTTTTGGGGAAATGAATTGTTATGCAAATCCTTTGCTAATGAAATGAGAAAGGAATTTGAAATGTCTGTGTTTGGGGAGATCAAATTCTTTCTTGGTCTACAGATTCTTCAAGAAGATGCAGGCATATATATCACTCAGTCCAAATACATCAAGGAAGTGTTGAAGATATTCAAGATGGAAGATTCCAAATCCAAATGTAAGCTAAAAAAAGAAGACAAATCCAATGAGGTAAATCAGACCTTATATAGATCAATGATTGGAAAATTGATGTACATTATTCATACCAGACCAGATATAGCACATGTAGTTGGAATAGTTGCAAGATTCTCTGCTAATCCCAAAGAATCACATATGACTGATGTCAAGAGAATTCTGATATATCTAAAGAACACCGAGGACTATGGCTTATGGTACAAAAGAGAAGTAAAATTTGAGCTACAATTCTATATAGATGATAATTGGGCTGGAAACATTGATGACCAAAAGAGCACAACTAGAGGAGCATTATTCATGGGTGACAGACTTGTCACATCGATCAGCAAGAAGCAAGGATGTATCTCTCCATCTACTATAGAAGTAGAGTATGTGGTTGCTACTGCAAATTGCTCCAATATTGCATGGATCCAACAATTTTTGGAAGGTATGAATATGAAGATTCTAGAACCACTAATTATCTATTGTGATAATACTAGTGCAATAAACATCTTTAAGAATCCAGTCATGCATGCTAAGACTAATCATATTTCTATCAAGTATCACTATCTAAGAGAACAAGTGCTAGCAAAGGAAGTGACACTAGAATATGTTCAATCAACGGAACAGTTAGATGATATATTCACCAAGCCATTACCGAAGGATACATTTGAGTACCTGAGACAGGGACTAGGGTTCCAACCCTTGTCTATCGGTCAATAAGCTGACTAGGAGGTTGCATCAGCCTATACCAAATCTGAAAATCAATCATGTTGATGCAAACACTGAGATAAAAAGAAACAGATACATCTATACATAACAAGGTACAAAACTGCACCGAAAATAAAAAAATTGTATTGCTGATGGATAAGGGAAATTCAATGAATATATTATGTAAAGGGATGGAACATGATATAGATGATTTTTGTTTAGCATTTTTGTCAAAGGGGGAGATGATCTCATTATCATTAGGGAGAGATTTGCATTATCTTAAGGGAGAGATTATCTCATCATTATAAGGGAGAGATTATCTCATTGATCAGAAAAGATTCTATCATTATCCATGAAGAGAAGTTCCTGAGAATTAGAAGGAAGAGTTAATCAATATTATAAGGGACAAAAATTGATTACATATGAAAGAAGTAACAAAGGGATGGAGTTCAGGAAAAGAGAAAGATTGTTGTTGAAGGAAAAAGAGATTATCAAGAAGAGGAATAGTCAAGGCAGAGTACATATCAAAACAAAGATATCATATGATACATCTATCCAGAGAAGGGATTGAAGATTGAAGACAACCATTCTACATGAAACAAATCTAAGCTATTGTGAGCTTACCAAGAGACAGAAATTTGTAATAGTTACAATAGGAAAGCTTGATGAAACTGACATATTTCATATTGTATTAGTGATATTATAGTATGATAATGTAGTATGTTGCCATCAATGCCAAATGGAGAGATTGATGACATGTAACTGATTGAATGTTTAAAGATATTAAGTTGATCACTGAAATGCGGAAGGATAATGCAAGACATTAAATCAGTTAATGGATTGTATTATCATTGATGTCAACTTGATATAATCTAATTAGTTATAATCAAAGTTTCAAAGACTTCAGAGAATCAAAGAGAAAATGATTATGCTTTCAGTAATGCATAAAAGACAAGTATTCACAATGTGACTTCAAACACCGATGGTTAGTGGAAAGTGACAAACAGAGATCACAAAAAGTCAAGGCATAGTGATGCCTAAGTGAGAACACCGATGAACAGAATCACAAGCATAACCGACGACCAGAAACATAGTGTAAACCGATGGAGAAGCCTGAGGAAAATTGGAGTGTTGACTGAAGCTATCAAAGATTTAAACACCAAAATTCACTTGAGTTCAAAAATGACAAAATATCTAGTTGGCAGAGCTAAATATGGACTTAACTGGTAGTTATCTTTGTTTTCATTGACAAGATAAAGCCAGAGATAAGTAAAGGATTTAAAGCTTCTTTGTCGAGTTGGTAAGAATATATCTGCGAGATAAAATAGGAGTTTTGATTTAAATCTAATTGGTGATAATTGTGGATCATGCCAAGATCAAGAAAATCAAGAACCTAACAACGGTGATATCATGTCTATAAAGAGACAACTTAATTCATTACAGATGGTGAGGGTGAATGAATGAAAAGAGGATGATGAAGAGAAACTTCATACAGTCCTGATCAATCAAGCTGAGGAAAGAGCTAAAGTTTTTTGTGGACACCAAGCAATAGAGCACAACATCACTGAGAAGAATCAAAGTGGAGCAAAGGTATAAAAATAGATATATTGATCAGAATATTTTTATGAGATTACAATAGATTTGAACATCTGCAAGTATAGGTTGTATATGTGAATAGATCATATTGTTTCAGTTTAACCATTGATTCAGAAAGTCTCCTAACCAAGTAGGATTTGAAGATCCTTTCTATATTGAGATACATCCCAAGGAGTATAAAAAATTTTGTTCATGAAGATAGCATGAGATGCCAGATACCTATTGACAGGAAAAGTGAGTGTTTGATCAAGGAAGGTCACATAGAGATTCCCAATATCAAGTGACAGACTAAAATTTTAAATCCTCTAACAAGCTCACACCTAGCAGTGTGTTTGTAATCTTTAATAGGGTTGGCTCTTCACTGAGCTCACTTTAGAAGAGTGAAAATTTTGGGTTACCGGTCCCAAGTCATTTTTCCCTTAACAGGGTTTCCATGTTAAAAATCCATGTTTTAATGTGTTTATGATTCATTACTTTAGTGTTTTTCATTACGCATAAATTAACTGGATTGATTGGTATACTCTAGATAATTTACTATCTTTTGGTAAATTAACAAACTACTATTCAGTAAACATACAGTAGAAGTTTTTACAAAGCATTTCGTGCAGTAGTAATTTGATAAAAGTATTTGAACACATTCATCTTATAGGACTGAAGATAACTATAGGCTTAATATTTTGGCACTAAGTTTTTTGGGTTGATTATTGGAATATTTTTGAGGCCACTAATTCACCCCCCCTCTCAGTAATTACTAACATTCTTTTGTATTTTTAATAAACATAACAGCTGGTGTACCATAGACATTACCAACAATCCTATTCCTTAAATTGTAATTAATTTTTGCTTCAGTAACCATTTTTTCTATAATTTGAGCCCTTTCTACATCTAAGGATCTTCTTGCCACAAAAGGCTCCTTTTCTCTTGCAGCATTACATCTGATTTTATCAATGTCTTCTTCTTCTTCATCTGATAAAAGGACATCATAGTTTTCATCTTGATCATCAAACTCCTCTTCATCTAAAGAAGACAACTCTTGATTCTAGCTTTGGTTATCAGAATCATCACTCCTTTAGTCTGCAGACGCCATTGCATTCCCAACATCATCATATAGTTCATCTTCCTCTTCCTTTTCTTGTTGGGTTTGACTTGGATATGTCTTCAGAGAAATAACACAATTGGCAAGGTTGTATGGAGATTCACAAGCCTCACACAATTGATTCTCACTACTCATTTTAGCTGAATTTCTCTGAAGAGGAGCATGAGTATCTTTGTTTGGCTTCTCTGTCCTTTGTGGAATAATGCACCTGCTATCCTTCTATTGGGTATTGTATGGGTAGTTCTACATCCTAGGCTACTGACTGAAATTATTGTAGGATTGCCTATTGTTATTTGAAGCACTTTTACGCTTATTCTCTTCCATTTTCAAATCTTTTATAGCATTTAGAATCTGTTTCACATTGACCTCTTCCTTAGGCTTACCATTTGAAGGTTTATCCAATTCTTTTCTTGCATGCTTCCAATCATCTCTTCTACCCAATTTCCTAGATACCCTCTTGTTTGTTTCTATATTGATAGTTGTTTTATAAACTTCTCTTGTATTCTTTGGATTCTTATCACTTAGGAGGTATCCCATCTTAGAATCAAATACATTAAGATAGGTAGCTAGACAAACCTTATCATCAAGTCTCATAGCATGATAAATTTTATCCATAGCTCTTTGAAATCTTATGTTGAATTCTACAACATCTTCATTTTTATTCTTTTTTATATTGTTGAATTCATTTAACATGAATCCTTCATTGGTTTTATCACCATATTTCTCTTTAAAGTAGTCAATTAATTCCTCCATTGACCCTACAAAATTATAGGGTAACCCTCTGAACCAATCCCTAGCATCCTCCACTAAGGACTGAACAAAAAGCTTCATCAATACATCCTCATGCATAACATCATAATCATCCATCATGTTAGAAAAAAAATTTAAGTTCTCTCCACATGTGATTACATTGTTCCCAGAAAAACTAGGAAGTTTATCTCTAATGACACCTGGAACCTCATTAGGATAACCTTGAATTTTATGAAAAGAAAATTATTTGTACATTTCTGCATGAGTGGACTTTCCTTGAAATGTAGTGTTTCCTTGAGAAGTAGAGGCTTTAGTATTTGATGTTGTAGCTAATTCAGCACCAAGATGAACAAGCCTTGTTGATTGTCAAACAAAATCAGCCTTCTTCTTCATCTCCAAAGTAGAAGCCTCCAACTCTTCCTTCTCAAGTTCTTTAGCTATGATCTCCTTTTCAACTCTAGCTCTTTCAATATCCATGTCCAACTTAGACATCTGATCAACTAGACCTTTGAGGCTTTTTGGTTCATTTATTGAAACTCCTACTATTCCTTTCTTTCCCTTATTTTTAGGGCTTTGATGATTAACCATTTGAATGACAGGTTCCTCCTCAAAATTCTAAGGCTTTTCAACATAATTCATTTCCTCTAACTCTAATAGCTTCCTAATTCTTTGTTCAAGGAAAACTTGATCCTATCTGATCTCGTTTCCCTTTTCTTTTCTCTTTTTTGTCTGATAGTCACTTGATCCTAGATTCTTCTTTCTACTTTAACAAGTTTTTCAGCCATACTATCAAGATCTAGAAGAGTAGAAACAGATTCTTCTTCCTCTCTTTCATCAAGAGAACTATAATCTCCATAAGTACCTATTCCCTCATCTGCAGCCTCTTCATATTCTGATGCATTTCCTTAATGACTATGGTGGACTATTCTTTCTTCCCTAATATCTTCCCTTTGTCTTTCATCTTGAGGGGTACCTCTGGTATCCCTTTCTCTTCTAGGCTGAACACACTTGGATGTAGTTGGGAAATCATTTCCCAACCTCTCTTCAAGATGTCTCTTTGACCAAGACCTGGAGCCTCTATAACTCATAATGGAAATTGTGTGACAAAATGATTTTAATACTCACACTACTATAGAGATACTCAGAGTCACCACCCAATAGTAGTTGGGATCACAACACTAATAAATATGATAAATGGAAATAGAGAACTCTTCAAGATAAAACCATGACAAAGGAATAAACTTGAGTAACTCTAAGCTTCCAATGATCAACTTACTGGCTAGTTATGACAATTTACTATACCATCCCCAGCAGATTTTCCATCTTGTTGGTGACTCGGATGGGTCAAATGATATAAATAGTAGAACACCAAAGATTCCTTGAAATGTTTAGCAAGATTTTACTTCTCTGTCCCTAGTAGAGTCACCATATTGTTGGTGTTTAAAATTGTTACGCTACAAAAAGCAACCAATGTATCTTAAGACTGATGTTAGGAGTGGTTAGCGCCAAGTATGAAAGCTCTATAAGATCACTGGACTAACTATATGGTCAAGACTTCCCTCTACAATGTTGCCTCTGCAAAACCAAGGTGGGTACACCTATCCAGACTAAACTCAATTCTTTATAACACCTTTTACCTCTCAATGTGAATAATAGATAGATGGTAAGTAAGTACTAAATTTCAACCTAGCATTCATTGACCCTCCATTACCATGGGTGGGATAAGAAGAACAACTATAAATGTAAAGAAATTTAGTAATGAGTTTTATTTAAGTTTTGGGACAAAATATAGCCAAACTTATCAGACATATATCTCAATAGAGTATACTAGTTCTAGATCAGTTCCTTATCCATTGGGCTGTATCCTAGATACATTACTGAAACTAAAACACCTTATTGGTAAAGGTTCAAAGCCATAAACATAAGAACTCTCAGACCACACACTACAAAATTCTCAAATAGATATCCATGCAAAATCAATGTAATATCCAAAGCATTAATTTGATCTAAGACCAAAGGTTAGTAGAATACACATATGCATAAGCAAGACTTATACAGTAACCCAAAAAACTTACAACTCATAGAGATATCACAAAGGAGGGACTCAAATCTGAGACAACTTATATTAAGTATGATGAAACTAGTTCCTGGATTAGTATGACAAGGAAATATGCAATATGACAATATGCAAAAGATCAAATAACTTTCAACTCTACTCTAAAATATTCTAAACAACATCTTCTATATCCTAGACTGGAAATAAATATTAGCCTAATGGTTTATAAATATTTCTCCCAATTCTCCAGCCCTTTCTAAATGGTCTTGAAAATCCCTTTATAGGAAATAGGGATGCAACAAGCCTCAAACCATTTTAGGGTTAGGGTTTACAACCATAAATGAAATAATTAAAAGCATTCAATTTACTCAACTAACATGTCACTAAGTTCAAACCCTATCTCTACTCTAGCCTATGCAATATGATTTGATCTGTAGCTATACTTCTTGGGATGTGAAGAATAGTAGCATGAAGTCTAAAAATTTCCAAGCCATGACGCCGAGAGTAACTCAACATAAATGTAGAAAAGACCAGGCGCCTATATATGCATTTATTACTCTGATAAGAAACCCTTATCTATCAATTCTGGTCTTTAATGTGTCTTACCATATTAGATTTCAACCCCTAGGATTTTCAACATATTTTCAAATTTGATCCAAAAGATTAGATCGAAGCATTAATGGTTCTGAGATTAAATATCTATCGACCGCCATGAAAACCCTCTGAGTAAGATATAAAATTTTGAAATTATGGTTAAAATGGTCAAAGGTGGCAAGGAATATAACATCAACGGTCGAGATTTGAAACCTTTATACTCTTTAAAATGTAGTTGTAGATGAACTTTAAGTCACCCAGGCACCAAGTAAAAAATTGGATTACTTGGTCCTGGTCAACTTCCATTTCACTCCACATGGCACCTCTCCATTGGGACTTAGAACCACCTATCTCTTACCCCTTTTTCATAGGCCCCACACTTCCCACCGTCAACCTAGATGTGTGGTAATATTTTCACTATCGCGTGATGCACATATTCCTTTCTTCTTTCCTTCACGCAATGGCGACAATCTACTGGATCCGATCTCCTTTTTACCATCTTCAGTTTAGCCAATTCTTCCATGTGTCACCCTTTCATTCAATCCACTCAAATGATCCCACCATTTACCTTGCCGACTGTACCATGTGGCACCACCTAAATTGCTAGGACCTCTGCCACCTCATCATCCTACTTGGCCCTACCACATGTCAGTGTACCACATGTTAGCACCCACGCCATTACCTGATCTGAATAGATCTACCATGACTAGGATTGAACCATAGCACTTTTCCCACACCTATCATTGCATCGACCACGCCACCTGAGCATTGGCCCAAAAAATTATCCTTCCTTTTTTTTCAATCAGTCGTCCACGTCACCGCCTGTCCACTGAACCATTTTCCAAATGGCGCATGCCTTATAGGCACTTAATTACTGTGTGCTCCAATATAAAAAAACATATGAATTTTATTTCACACAACAAATGTGGGATATATGCCCTAAACCATTTCTGAGTAAAATGCAACAAACGCAGGCCCCTTGACTATTCTGACCCTTTTCGACTGCGTAAAGACAAACAAAAGCTTCAATACATGAGATACTCAACTCTTCTATATCCTTCTGCATCATTTTCTATGATACAAGGGCCTGAAGCTTTCTGCAACTTGAAAGAAGCCGCCATTAAACGTATGCAAAAGCTCAGAAAAAGGGACTTTCAAGAAATTCCCTAACAGTCCTAAAGGGTCCTAGGGTGTACCAATAGTCCTAAAGGGTCCTAAAATGTACTAATAGTCCTAAAGGGTCCTTGGATGTTCTAATTGGCATTAATAGGTCCTATTACTCTAATTAGGTCTTAAGGGGCCATATTAGGTCTTAAGTGGAGATTATTCTAGGTCTTAAGGGTCCTAAGCTTTCTTAAAGAGTTTTATGTCATAAAAGGGGTCCTAAAGGAACCTAGGGTGTACTAATAGTCCTAAATGGTACTTGGATGTAATAATTAGTATTAATAGGTCCTATTAGGTCTTAAGTGGTCTTATTAGGTTTTAAGGGTCTTAAAGGTTCTTAAAGAGTTCCAATAGGTCATCCTAGGTGTCTTAAAGGGTTCTACTTGGGTTCTTAAAGAGTTTTATGTCACAATAGGGGTCCTAAAGGGTCCTAGGGTGTACTAATAGTCCTCAAGGGCCCTAGGATGTACTAATAGTCCTAAAGTGTCCTTGGATGTACTAATTGGTATTAATAGGTCCTATTACTCTAATTAAGTCTTAAAGGGTCCTATTAGGTCTTAAGTGGTCCTATTTTAGGTCTTAAGGGTCCTAAGGGTTCTTAAAGAGTTTTATGCAATAATAGGGGTCCTAAATGGACCTAGGGTGTACTAATAGTCCTAAAGGGTCCTTGGATGTACTAATTTCTATTAATAGGTCCTATTAGGTCTAAGTAGTCTTATTAGGTCTTAAGGGTCCTAAGGGTTCCTAAAGAGTTCCAATAGGTCATCCTAGGTGTCTTAAAGGGTTCTACTTTGGTTCTTAAATATTTTTATGTCACAATAGGGGTCCTAAAGGGTCCTAGGGTGTACTAATAGTCCTAAAGGGTCCTAGGATGTACTAATTGGTCTTAATAGGTCATATTAGTCCTATTAGGTCTTAAATGGTCTTATTAGGTCTTAAGGGTCCCAGGGATTCTTAACAAATTCTAATAGGTCATCCTAGGTGTTTTAAAGGGTCCTACTTGGGTTCTTAAAGAGTTTTATGTCATAATAGGGGTCATAAAGGGTCCTAGTATGTACTAAGGAGGTCCTCCTAGGATAATATTTTAACATATAACTATACATGAATAACATTTATACATAATTGTAGAACATATACATAATTTATAAATCTAGAGAGAGAGAGAGAGAGAGAGAGAGAGATTCCTAATATAACTAACTAAAAAAAATTTAAAAACAAACTTTTTAAATAATTTCTATAAGATATTAATGTTTTCTAACATTTTCTAACATTTCTACTACCGTTTTCTAATGTTTTCTAAATATTTTCTAACATTTGTTATCATTCTACTATGGTTTTCTAACATTTTCTAACATACTACTACAATTTTATAACATTTGCTAACATTTTGCTATGGTTTTCTAACATTTTCTAACATACTAATTTACAATTTTCTAATTTTTTCTAACATATTCTAACATTTCTACTACTCTTTTCTAATGTTTTCTAACATTTTCTAACATTCTACTACATTTTCTAACATACTACTACAATTTTCTAACATTTGCTAACATCCTACTATGATTTTCTAACATTTTCTTACACACTACTACAATTTTCTAACATATTCTAACATTTCTACTATAGATTTCTAATGTTTTCTAACATTTTCTAATATTTTCTAACATTTGCTAACATATTCTAAAATTTCTACTACGATTTTCTAATGTTTTTTTAACATTTTCTAACATTTCTACTAACTAAAAATTATTTAAAACAAATAAATAACTAAAATAAATATAAAACATATAATTTACAATAGAAAATGGCAAACATTTGTGTACGTGATACTAAAAAAAATCAGAAGAAGTCTAAAAAGCTTAGGATGTGTTGATGTTTTACTGGATGTCACTAATTTTCTCTAAGCCCTGGGTCCAAAAGATCTCCAATAGTAAATTGTGAAAATGAAATGGGCAGCCGGAAATATATAAAAAAATCCAATCAAAAATGGTTTTGTTGGAAGGGGGTGTTTGAGAGAACTACGTTACATGACGTGGTTCACATGAAGGGGGGTCTTCTCGCGAACACCCCCACGTAAGGTAGTTCCCGTGAAGTCTATTAACCCCTTCGTGCCAACAGGAATCTTCGAGAGAAGGTAGTAAAATTGAAAAATATTTGAAAGGACAGATTTCCTTCATCCCGAAAAGTGGGACACACTATTGTGAGATCTCCCTATCATCAATCTTTCATGCCCAATCTACATTAGTAAAAACAATAAAAGAGAAATCACCTTTGTGAGCATACCAAAGACCATAGCCTTTTATGCCTTTCAAGTACCTGAATATTTTCTTTATTGCTACCATGTGTGAGATTCCTTAGGATTAGCTTAAAATTTTATACACTATTCCAAATTCTTATGCAATATATGGTCTACTATGAACAACATAATGCAACTTACTCTTGTGGGTCCACAACACACACCCCATTTTGGTCCTCTGACCATGGGGACCCCAATATTTTTTTTTGTCTTTTGGTTTTTTGATTTTTCCCCTCTCCCAGTTCCTCGCAAGTGGGTCTCTGAACGGGCCTATTGAGCCAAGTCAAAACATTTTTGGCTTTTTTCCCATTTCACATTTTGGAGGACATAGAGTCCTCAAAAATTCTGAAATGGCCAAAAGGCCAAAGCCCATCCCTTTTGGTGTTTCAGCCTCCAAAAACACCGAAAAGGCTGAAGGACAAAACCTTTGGACCATTCAGTGTTTCAAACCCCGAAACAACGAAAGGTGCCGATTGATGAACTATAACTGATTGAATATTTGAATATTTTAAGTTAATGATCATGCAAGGCATTAAATAAGTTAATGTGTTGTATTTTCATTGATGTCAACTTGATATAATCTGTATGGTCATGGACATAGTGCCAAAAATTTCAAAGAACCGATGAATCAAAGGCTATGCTTTCAATAATGCATATAAATCAAGTATTCACAAAGTGACTGTATACACTGATAGAGTGCACACCGATGGACAAAGTAAAAGAGAAAATTCATAGTGTTACCCGGCGAGAAAATGCACAGCATTATCGATGAGCAGAGTCACAGTATTTCCCGATGAGCAAAGCATAGAGTAACCCGACAGAAAGAAATACAGTGTTGCCCAAAGGACGAAGATCCCGATGACAACTCAAGTCACACCGACAGAACAGTCAGTTATCACTGATGACTAACTGAAGTGTTGACCAACAGAACAGAGATTTCAAAAATGACAAAATGCTTAGCTATCAAGAGATAAAAATAGACTTAACTAATACTTATCATTGTTTTAATCGACCAGATAAAGCCAAGGATAAGTAATGGATTTAAATCTACTTTTTCCAGTTGCCAAGAAGATATCTACGAGATAAACTAGAGTTTTTCTTTAAATCTAAATAGCGAGAATTGTGGATCATGCCAAGAATCAAGAAAGCCAAGAAATGGTGAATCATGTCTATAAAGAGACAAACCTAATTCATTACGAATTGAGTGGGGTGAACAAGAGAAGAGAAAATAGATGCTGAAGAGATTCTTAAGGAGAATAAAGTATTCATTCAGAAATGTTCAACAAGATGAGGAAAGAGATATATTCTGCAGACATCGACGAATAGTGAAACAACATCACAGAGTAGAACAGTGTGGAGCAAAGGTATTGAATTGATTATATTGATCAGAGAGGTAATGCACTTAAAATAGATTTGAAAATCTGCAATTCAAGTTGTTTGTGTGAACAGATCACTTTAGTGTCTCAGTTTAACCATTGAAGCATCAAGTCTCTTAACCGAGTAGGACTTAAAAGTCTTTTGTAATTGAGATACATCCCAAGGAGTATCAAAAATTTTGATCATAGAAACTAGCATTGGATATGCCCGATACCTATTGACAGGCCAAGTGAGTGCTTGATCAAGGATGGTAGCATTAGATGCCAGCTACTAGGTGACAAACTATCTTTTAAATCCTCTAACAAGGTCACACCTAACAGTGTGTTTGTAACCTTTAACGGGGTTGGCTCTTAATCGAGCTCACTTCAAAAGAGTGAAAATTTGGGTTACCGGTCCCAGTGGTTTTTCCCTAAACAGGGTTTCCACATTAAAAATCCATGTGTTATGTGTTTATGTTTCATTACTTTACTATTTTAAATTTCACATGTGCAATTCTGGATTGATCGGTATACTCTAGCTATTTACTGTGTTTTGGTAATTGAAAGATTGCTTATCGGTAAACATACAGAAGAGGGATTTACAAAGCATTCTGACAAGTAGTAAATTGTTATAAGTATTTCAAGGCATTCATCTTGTAGGACTAAGTATAACCACAGGCTTAAAAGTGGTAATAAGTTTTAAAGGGTTGATTTAAGGATTAATTAGTGAGTCCACTGATTCACCCCCCCCCCCCCCNTCCCCCCCCCCCCCCCCCCTCAGTTATTACTAACAATTAGTATCAGAGCTTGTGTGCTTAGAAAGGAAGGTTTCAAGACCTAAGTTAAAGATCACAAGATGAATAGACGACATGTGCCCAAGCTAAACAAAGACAACTTTGCTTCATGGAAAAGCAGAATAAGACTCCACTTATTAGGTATTGGAAATGAAGTTACTCAATACTTAGATACTAAGTATGTGTTTCCCATAGGAGCACCCACAGTTGAACAAATGAGAGAGAAGCATGAGCACAAGTCCATGATGATAGAGCTTGCTTCCTCACTCTCTGATGTTGAATTTGAAGATGTCAAAACTAGCAAGACTGAAAAGCAGATGTGGGACAAATTTATGCTTGTACATTGTGGTGATAAGAATGTTTTAAGAGCCAAGGAAGAAAACCTTAGAGGAAATTTTGATGATCTCAAAATGAAAGAAGGTGAAAACATCACACAGTACAACACAAGAATCAAAGAGGTATTCAATACTATCTAAGAGGTTGGAGGTATACTAGAAGAAGATACAGTGGTAAGTAAAATTATAATAACCTTACTGCCTACTTACGCTATTAGAGTATCTTCCATATAAGAAATGAGAGCAGTAGAAAATAGCAATGTCACTCTAGACAGTTTGATTGGAAGACTGATTTCATTTGAGATGAACAATTTTGATAATAGTATCTTACCAAACATATAGTCTGGATTCAAATCTTCATTGAGAATAAGTAAGTTAAGTCATAAACACACTATGAGAAAAGATAGTGACAGTGAAAGTGAAGAAGAAGATCTTGATGAAATTGAAGCACTTATGGCTAGAAGAATGCAGAGAGGCAAAAGTAAATACAAAGGTAAATTACCACTTTTTTTTTTAATTATAAAGAGATTGGACACTTTGATGCAAGATGCCCTAATAGAAGAAAAGATGACATAAGTAATGATAGGTCATTTGAAAAGAATTATGACAGAGGTGATTACAGAATAAAATGACAATCAGAAAGAAGAGATACCCAATACTACAAGGACAAAGGAAAGAAGGCTAGTTACCTAGCTAATTGCAAAGATGATGACTCTGACACCGAATCTGATGAAGACATCGAGATGGTGTTTGTGGCAGTAAAAGATGATTCAGATGATGATGAAGAAAGGTATGTAGAAACTGCACTCATATCTAAAATTAGTAAAAATGATGTCTAGATCATAGATAGTGGTTGCACTCACCATATGACTGGTGACAAACTAAAGTTTGAGACTTTTGAATACTATAATGGTGGTTCAGTTAGAATGGGTAATGACCCACCTTGTCCAGTTGAAGGTAGAGGAACTATAATGTTGAATAACCTGATAAAATGTGAAAATGCTTATTGGGTGAAAGGATTGAATTATAATCTATTAAGTGTTTCTCTGTTGAATAATTCAGGTCACAGAGTTGCATTTGAAAATAAGAAGCCAAAGATCTTCAATGAATCAGGAAATTTGATTGGTATCGGTGAGCAGACAAAAGGTAACTTATTCTATCTGAATGATACTGACACCACTTGCTTAATGGATATAAACAAAGATATATGGTTGTGGAACAAAATATTGTGTCATGTGAACTTTGACAACATGATAAAGATAAGAAAAATGAAAAATGTAAGAGGCTTACCAATGATTACTAAGCTCGACAATATCATGTGTAAGAATTATCAAAAGGGTAAGATGACAAAGTCTAGTTTCAAAAGCAAAACCCATACATCTGATGCCATTCTAGAATTAGTCCATACTGATTTATGTGGACCCATGAGGACAAAGAGTTATTATGGTGATAGATATTTTATTCTCTTTGTTGATGATTACTCTAGAATGATGACAGTAATGTTTCTAAAAGATAAATCAGAAGCATTTAAGATGTTTAAATGGTATAAGGCAAGGGTTGAGAAAAAAAGTGGTAAGGAATTGAAATGCTTAAGATCATATAGAGGAGGGGAATTTATTTCAGATGAATTCACTAAATTTCGTAATGAGTGTGGAATCAAAAGATAGGTCTCTGCACCAAGAACACCACAACAAAATGGAATTGTTGAAAGAAGGAACAGATCCATAGTTGATTGTGCAAGGACACTGATGATAGAGTAAGGAATCACCCAAATCTTCTAGAGAGAAGCTATCAGTGTTTTTGTTTACACATTGAACATAGTACAATTGAAGAAAGACACCAAGAAGACACCTTACGAGCTATGGTATGGATACACACCCAATATAAGTTGCTTCAAAAATTTTGGTAGTCAATGTTATATCTTAAAAGATGATAGAAATGGAAAACTTGACTCCAAGAGTGATGAAGGAATCTTTCTAGGGTATTCCACCAAGAGCAAGGCTTATAAATGTCTAAATAAAGCCTCTAAAAAAATTGTTGAAAGTGCAAATGTAAAGATAGATGAATTTTCAAAGAAGAATGAAAAGGAAAGCACAAAAGAACTAGAGGACTACAATAGGTTTGTTTACAATGAAGAACCTAACACTCTACCTGACCAACAATGTAGAGCTCTCGAGCAACAGATCATTGCACCTGAGCATCAAGTTGCAAATACAGACGATCAGGACATCTCTCATATGATGGACAAAGTGATGGAGAACAGAATGAAGGAAACAATGATGATCAAGATGATTAAAAAAAGATCTGAACCTGTACTTGCTAGATATGTCATAAGGAACCATCTAAAGAACCAGATCATTGGAGACAAGAAGGCTGGTATGATAACCAGAAGTAAGTCTCTAAACACAAGATGTCTTATTTGTGATTATGAGCCAAAATCTGTCAATGCTACACTAGATAATGATGAATGGGTTAGTGCTATGAATTAAGAGATTGAGAAGATAGAGAAAAACAAGACATGGACTCTTGTACCAAGCTAGATGACAATACTATTATAAGTACAAAATGGATATTCAGAAATAAATTGAATGAGAATGGAGAAGTCACCAGAAATAAAGCTACACTAGTATGCAAAGGGTATGCACAAGAAGAAGGCATTGAATATGGAGAGAAATTTGCACCTATTGCTAGGCTAGGAGTAATAATATTACTTTCTTATGCTCCATGTAAAGGATTCAAGGTATATTATAGGGATGTCAAGTCTACATTCCTAAATGGAACACTTGAAGAAGAGGTGTTGGTTATATTCCTTGTTTTGAAAGTTTACCCTAAAAATTCTTGAGGTCTCTGATTTTCTTGTGCCCAGAAGGTAAAGATCTATGGTTGAAATCATTTACATGTCTCTGTAATTCATGTTTTTGTCCAGAACCTAGTTCAAAGTGTCAAAAACCCTAAGCAAAAGGTTAATTTTGTCCGAAAATGTAGAAAAACACTAAATGCTCAGTCTAGGTTCTAATTTTGTGTTACCTTTTTCATGTTTTAAGTCAGAACTTATTTGCATGTGTTTATTATCCTATCGCTAAGTCTCATTAGAAAAAAAAGAATGTTTTTTATGGTCTCGAGACTTAGCGGAAGGCTTTGGTCGCGTTGTCTCTTAATGAAATGGAATATGCCAAAATGGATATGAGACTTAATGTGGACCATTCATCTCAGAAAAGATCCAACAAAATTCATTTTGTCTCTTAGTGGAAGCGAGGTTAGTTATTTCATTTGGCGACTTTGAATTTACTCAGTTTCGTTGTCTCTAAATAACCTGTGGTTTTGAGTTAAAATTTATGAGTTAAGACAAACAGTGTTGTTGGGAGGTCTCATGGTTATAACTATGGTTCATAAATTATTAACCAAAATGGAGATTACATGGTCGCTAGGTCTCTGAAAAAACTAAGGGTTTTTTATATGAGTTTAAGCAAAGGTATTGTTGTGTAGTCTCATGAGAAATGGTGAGTTAAGTTGAATATTACGAGACACAGCGACAACCATCTGATGAAGAAAAATCTAACAGTGGTCGTGTGATCACTTGATAAGGTTGAAAATTTAGACATGATTAAGTGATTCAGAGACTAATGTGTTTAGTCACGGGGTGGCTTGATCAAACAGAGGTTAATAAATTTATCCAGTGACATAGAGAAATAACAGTCATTGAGTCTCTTGATATAACCAAAGGTAAAGGACAAGTTAAGAAAAGTGTTTTCTCGTGAGGTCTCTATAAAAATGAAAGGTTAAGTTAATATATCATGAGACATCATGACAACTATGGATCAGGGAGTTAATTTGACAGTAGTCGCTAAGTCTCCTGAAGGAACTGCATTTAGTAAAAACATTAAGCGACAAAGAGATTTTTCAGTCACCGAGTTGCTACAAATGAATCAGAGTTAAAATGGACTTTTCAGTGGTACCATTATGAATAAGTTGTTAACAAATCAGATTTTAAGGATTTTAAAAGATGGAAAAATAGCCGTAGTATGAGTTAATGCAGCCAATTAGATATGATTTTGATTATATTTTGAATTTTATAAGGTTTTTTATGCAAAATCACTCAGGAATTGGTTGTCTGACAGTATGAATGACACGGCTAATGCCAGAAATTGATGTTGTAGTATGTGAAGCTCATAATGAAGTAATGGAATTACCAGCCAAAAGTGACAATCTACATTCAATTGGCAATTATAAGTATACTTGTCCATTATCTTTTCATTTTACCAAGATTTTATTTCTCAGAGAAAAGAATTTACAGAGTTTTTAGTGTTCTTGAGAGAATTTGAGATTTCTACTAGCAAGTTTTTCTAAGGGTGATTGTTTGATTTGAAATTCAGTAAAGGTTTGCAGTTGACAGTGTTCAAGAGTTTAGAATTATAGAATTTTAGTATAATTTACAGTTGTGGTGAGGCTTTGATAGTATTTGTTTCAATATTAGTATTTAGGGTTGTGATCAGAACAGAACAAGAGTATGAGTCAGGCCCAGAGTATGGTGTCTACCAGTGGGAGAAAAAAAGATGTTGAGGATGATTCAAAAGGAAAGAGAAACTTCTCAAATGAATTCCTCACTCTCCTTCCTGGTTCTAGCAAAAATCAAAAGGTTAGTGCAGATGTTTTGATTGATGATATGTCATTTATTAGAGATGCTAAAACACCAGGGTCATCAGGATATTCACTTTTAAATAAATTTTATAATAATAGTGATGGACCCATGCCTATCTCAAATCCTTGGACCTGTGGTTTGGCCAGATTATTAGTTCCTAATGTCTTTGTTGATGTAGACTTCATATTAGAAATGGCCAGTAGATATGACCCTTTGATAAAAACCATTAAGAGGGATGATGGAAAGCCTCTACTCACCCTAGACAGGAATACCTTTATGAAAGCCTTTAATGTGTATTACCCAATGGCTACTGAGATAAATTTGAAGAGTTTGGAAAATAGATATACTAGGGAGTCTGGTATTATTGCTAAATTGATCAGGGGGCATCATGTCCCTAAGAAAATGAAGGCCTATGTAACCCCTATGGTAGGAACAACCCCATACTTCTTTAAGGAGATAAACTTTTACATGAAATACATTGCATACGCACTATGTTGAGTGCTTGGAAAAGATGCTGGAGCAGACATAATTACTTTTGACATTTTGACGATGGTGTTAGATATGCAGAATATTCACACCACTTCAAATTATGATTATATTCAATATGTTATTGATCAAATGCACCAGGGATTTATTGACATACAAGCTAAGAAGGATCATCCAAAGTTCATGCATTATTTAATACTTATGCATATGATTCTTTATTACAACTATTCAATTTTTGAATGCCAATCACTACGGCCGTAGAGATTTCACCATAATCAGCCCAACCCTATTCAGTTTTGGATTACAGTGTGGAATTACACATATAGAAAATAGGAGTTTTGTGCATTTGAGAATTGGATAATATATCCATTGCTTAAGTTCTTAGGAGTTGATAAGCCTAGATTTCCCATTAGGGTAATTTAATTATTGAGGTCCTGTCACTGTTTGGATAAATGGTCAGGAGATCATAATTGGGGTGATTTCTACTATGAACATAATTTTACCCTCATAAGGGTTTATGGTTGCCCTTACCCTCCACATATTTTTCCATTTCATGTGCCACCTGGGATAGTTTCCATGGAGTTCATTTGGTAGCTCATTTTAATAGATAAAGAGCACCTTGCTCCACATAGAAAGGGTACTTTCACCCCAAGACAGTTCAAGGTTTACAATTTTCTGATTGGAAAAGGGGCCCTAGATCAGGTGAATGCATGGTTGATTCATTACAGGATGAATGTAGCCCTACATAGACATATTGACATAGAGGGGTTCATCTTGAGTGCGAGAAAGTTTCTTACACCCACCATCCCTTACACAAAAATACATGAAGAATTTATGGAAGAAGATATGATCAGAAATATCTTAGAGGATGAGGAGGTGAGTAAAAGAGAAACTAAATTTAATGAGATCATGGATTTGGAGAAACTGGTAAGGAGAAAAGGAATGAGTTTTGGAGGGTTCTACCCTAATTTGCCTTATATTAAAAGGCTTGATGCAATGATTGAAAATCACACACTCTTGTGTAATCAGTTGGAGGATGCACTAGTAGTGCCAGAGAAAGGTCACAAAGATCTTTCAAAATCTGAATATGATGATGATAGTCACCAAGGTTACCCTTCACCTTCTTCCAATCCAAAATATCAGGCAATTGCATATGGTCAGCCAGATGAGGGGGAGAATATTATTGACCTAACAAAGGTCTCAAAAAAGGAAGTAATAGATGAGCCCCCACTTAAAAAATAGAAGATGGAAGTAGGGGAGCCTTCTAAAAAAAGGAGAATTGATAAAACTTGAGCCCTAATAACTGGGAATAGGCCCTATGATCATCAGCTAAGAAAGAAAATCAGGGTAGGGAAGAATTACCCCTCAGATCATGTATTAATGAAAGACTATTGCCTTAGGAGGAGTTCGTTAAAGATGACAACTTCATAAAAACCAGGGAATTCAAAGATTTCCTTATTTGGAATATGCAGCAGCAGGTTGGGAGGTAGTTACAACTGGCAGGAGGTGATCTAGTAACTGAGGAATCCTTACAGACATTACAGGAATATGATCCTAAATCTGAAGAAATAACACCAGAGAAGGCCAAAGAATTGGTTAAATCCAGTGGTATATTACTTGTGGAAGGTTGGGACTTGTCCTTAGCCTTTATCATAGATCAAATTTGAAGACAACTTGATATTAAATTGTCATCAAAGACTCAGGTTGGAAATATGATGAGAGGGTTTGGCTATAATCCCAAATCCCAAGCACTTGCAATGTGGAGCTTAGCTCCTAAAGATCAGAAGCCATCTATTCTTAATATTTAGGAGAAGATGGAGGGAAAAAAAATTATTTGGACACTTGACAATACATGAGACTTAGAGATAGCCCAAGTAATGACTCATTTTGCCCACCTAAATGAGGCAAAAACAATTCAGCTATCAGACAAATTACAGAAGCTCACTAGTCACACTAGTTATATTATCAAAGATAGGGAATTAGCCCTAATAAAAATCAAGGAAAAGGATAAGCTTATTGATGATCTTACCAAATAGCTAATGGAAATAGCAGAGCCTACCCCTATTGAGCCCAAGGAGGTTATAGAGGCTGAAATCCAGACTGAAGATACAGGGGATACTTTGGTTGAAACAAAGAAGGGGGTCATTGAGTGTAATGGTGTAATTTTGGGAGTATTGGTATCAATTTTGTAGCATAGAATTAATACTATTAAGGAGAATATAGATGTAGTATATGGAGCATATGGTAGGTTGCCAGGCCTGTAGATAGAAGTTGCAAGTTTTTTGACAATTTTGAACCCCTACTATGCAACTTGGTCTGGGAAGACATCACTCTTTGAGAGATTAGCATCATTTTATCCACTGAGATCAGATTTGCCTGAGATAGTAACTTTGGTAGGGACCAAGATAGAGAAAATTGGGGCTACCTTATCCTTTTTCAAAGGTAAAGCCAATCAAATTGAGGCCAAATTAAAGATGTTTGGGTTGGGTTATAATAGGTTTATTGCCCCAATTAGAATAGAGAATGATCAAATTAAACCATTAGGGTTATGGTTATCAGATTTTGACAATATACTCCCAAATAAAGACATTTATGTATCAGATAAGGGAGAATTGGATATGGAAAGGTTAAATGCACTTTTGGATGAGGCATTTAAAGCAGAATTAGATTGCAATAAATTCATATCTGATGTTAAGAGCATAGCAGATGCTAGATGGGAGAGGCAAAAGACTTAGTTGGAGAATATTCAGAACTTTGAATGGCCAAAAGAGGAGGATGTGACTACCTGGGACATTCTGAAAAAGCCTAAGAAGAAGAAGCCAGTGACAGTAGATTTGGATATCATTGATAAAGAATAAAGGAATGCTAGAACACCTTGTACAAATTTCTTGGAAGACAAGCGGGTTAGTCATCACCAACGTCAAATCAGGGACTATCCTCAACATTCACAACCAAAGATGTCGAAGATCATATGAAGACAAAGGAGCAAATCAGATTTCATTCTCTATTTTGTCTTTCCACCGCTTGGTTTCTCTTGTCTTTTGTCTTATCTGTATTTAGGGTTAGGTATCTAAAACCATCTCAAGCTTGTTGCATCCTTTCCAAAAAGGATTCAAGGTGGTTTATATATATATATATATATATATATATGGATCAATTTTGTAAAAAGAGAGGGATAAAAATATAATTACAAGCCAGACTATAGATTTGTGTCTGAGTTTTTTTGAGCTTTTAGTCTCTGTATGTATTGAAGTAGGAATTTATAAATAAAATATAGTGCAACTCTTATTCCATATTTTTGTTGTCTCTTTACTTGTTGTGTATGCTCTTTTATTTTTAATCTGTAAGGCATTTTAAGCATATTAGTTACAAGGTATCTATCTAATTACTTGCAAGTTTCTTTCAAGGGAAGAACTAAGTTTTGTGAGTAATTTCAGGGAGCATAACAACATTTATAGTGGTGTGGAAGTGACACAGTAATTTTTAAGGCATCTTATTGGGGTTGCTTATAGGTTGTAAGGAAATCTAAAGTATTTTTATTTACATTTATGTGGATTGGCATCTTTGACTCTGTAGCCCAAGGATAGGCACAGGTCTAGAATTTGTCAAGTAGTTTATCATCATCCAAATATTCAAAATACTTAAATCATTCATCCATAAATCAGAATACTCAAGGTTTTAAGTAATTGTATCAATGTATACAATTCATTTTTTTAATCCCTTTGAGAGACGATTAAAATAGGTTACGCTTCTTAAGTTCTAAGAACTAAAAAAGAAGAAGGATGAACATCCTTAAAGAACTACTATTTGTTGTTATTATTTCAATAGTTTTCATGGTTAAGATCTGTATCAAGTTGTCTTCAATTTTATGCAGAGTAATTTACAAGATAATATAGTAAACAAGAAGCAAATCAGTATCCACATTTACTAATACTGTGAGATAGAAATTTTATATAGGTAATACCTGCCTGGTTGTTGTCGAACCTAAAAAGAAGGAGGTGATAATAAGTTTCCCTAAGTATTATCATAAATCCTCATCAATTAGTGTTTTCTCTTGCTTGAATAATTAGTTTCAAATATTGGGAGTCATAGATTTAATCAAGTATTCAAGTACCTTTTGAAGGTTCAGCAAGAAAAAACCCTAACAAATTGGCGACTCTACTGGGGATAGAGATTGTAAAGTATTTTTGAAGTTTTCAGAAGTCTCTGGTGTTCTAGTCATTTTTCTTTGCAGTTGAGTTAGCCCATCCGAGTCACCTAACAAATTGACAACTCTACTGGGGATATTGAGATCATAAATCATATTTAAGGCTTATCCAAAAAATTTGGTTGTAGAAAATAAGTATTCATCTATCCCAAACAATTGTTGGGTGGTGAATCTAAAGCTAAATCTCTGTGATCAGTAAAAATTAGTAAATATCTTTCAAAATGAATACTAGGTCAAAAGCTAAAAGGAATCCTGAAGTTGCATTAGATGGTGGTTTTGCATCAACTTCAAGGAAGGAAATGTCTTGGAGAAAAAAGAGAAACCAAGTCAATATAGATGAAGTCTCGCCAAGAATTCAAAATGATAATACTACGGGGGAGGGTACCAATCAGTTCAACCATGGAGGAAATACTTCAAAATATGAAGAAGCTATAGAGAAAGTATTAGAAACATCTATAGCTATTTCCAATTCTAGAGAGAGGGAAGGAATAGATACAGTTAGTTCAAAATTTGAGGAAGCTCCCTCTGATGAGCTTGCTGAAGAAGAGGCACTCATCATGAAACATCTTACCCTTATTCAACAGATGAAAAGGGAAAAAGAGCTAAAAAAAGGAAAAAACATGAAAAGAAATATGTTGACAAAATTAAAAGAAGATCTTTAATATATCAAACTACAAGGAATATAGAGAGGTCTCAAACGGACCAAGAAATACCACTTACTCGTAGTGCTTCTAGTTCACAGAAGGACAAGGACAGAGGTAAACAAAGGATGACTGAAAGCAGAAATGAAGAACCTAAAGTTCACAAGGTCCTAATAGAGCAAATGTCCAAGTTAGATATTGATCTTGAGAAATTGAGAATTGAAAAGGAGACCATGGAAAAAATGCTAGAAAAGGCACAAATGGAAGCTGCAACAATGAAATGAAGAAGAACATAGATTTTTTGTAGTCTTCCAAATATTCTTATGTTGAAACAGAGAATACAACAGCTTCTAAAGAAAGAGCTACTACTTTTAAAGAGAATGATGACTTTCAAAGAAAACCATTGCATACTAAGAGGTATAAATAGTTTAACTTCATTGGTATCCCTGGAAACCCTGATACATTTCCAAAATATGCGAGTGATATAGGAGAAAAGATCCCAAAGTTTGCAGGTAATAATGTTATTTCTTGTGAAACACACCTAAGAAAATTCATTGATTTTGTTTATGATTTAAATATCACTAATGAAGATGTGTTAATGAAGCTTTTTGTTCAGTCTCTAGTAGAGGATGCTAGAGAATGGTTTAGAAGCCTTTCTAATGGTTCTGTAGTTTCCATGGATGAGTTAATTGAATTGTTTAAAAATTAGTATGGTGACAAAAAAAAAAAGGATTCTTGTTGAATGAGTTCAATAACATCAAAAAGAATTACAATGAAGAGGTCACTGAGTTTAATACCAGATTTCAAAGAGCAATGCACAAATTGTTTCAAAAAATAACGATGGATGAAGAGGTATGTTTAGCAACTTATTTGAATGCCTTTTATTCTAAGATGGGATATGCTCTTAGGGATAAAAAACCTAGAACTCTTACTGATGCTTATAAGATAGTAGTAAATATTGAAATGAATAGAAGGGTGTCTAGTAAATTAAATAGGAGAGATGATTCAAGGTTTAGTAGGAGTAACCTAAAAGAATCAGATTATAAGGAATATAGGGCTCCTCAAAACAATAAGCCTTCCTATAAAAATAGTTACAATCCACAGAATAGAATGCAAAATCATCCTTATGGAACTCATTTTAAGGATGGGAAACCTATCGTTTCACCTAGAAAAGAGAAAAATGATACCAAAACTTTGGACCCTCTGTATAAGAATGTTATCCATTTATGTAATGATGATTTCTGGTGTGAGGCTTGTGAAGCCCCACACAACCCTGATTATTGTATTGTTTCCTTGGATCTGAAAGTAAATGAAGAACAGGAAAATGATGAAGGTGAACAATGTGATCATAACATGACAAATGCCTACTCATGTCATGATATAGATTCAGACAGTGAAACTGAAAATCATGATTCATATCATATTCAACAAAATGTATAAAATCATCATCAACAGTCTTATCAGACAGTGAAATAGAGGAAATTGGTGACCATATAAGATGTCATGCTCAAAACAATCAGGATCTTCCATTTATTAGAAAAGCTTCAGATGAAGAGAAAGCAAAGATTACTGCAGATTTAGTGAACAAAGCTAGAAGTAATTACCATTTAAGAAATAGAGTAGTGGGTGGTACTGGTAGTCAGCCATCTGGTGTGTTTATAAAAGAAAACAAAATAGACACCAAATATGTACAGAAGAAGGAAGGACCTAGGGAAAATGTAAACAAACCTAAGGTCAAAATTATGACAAAAGTCTTAGAACCAAATGTTATACAAGAAGGAAAATCAAAAGAGCAAGAAATAAGTACATCTACTCTTAGGATAGAAAATAAAAAATATAGTGAACCACCTCTGAATGTACAGATTAAGGAGAATATTTTTGAAAAATGAAAATCCCCAGATGTAAAATATACTCCAGTAGATATGGGTCATTGTTTATCTCAAATGACTGTGAAAGTGCCATTTTTAGAAATGATGAGAATCAAAGAACATAAAGAAAAGGTTTTGTCATTATTAAATAGTGTACCTACAGTGAAGGTTCAAAATATAGGAAATGTTGATAAGAAACCAATTAGAAAAGGGAAGGAAGTTGAATATTTAACTTCTGAAATTCCTCAATTTTTCTTAAACACAACTTCTTCCCCTAAAGTTGTTGACCCATTTTTTCTTTCACTGGTAATTAATGGAAGGATGCTAAAAAATTGTATGATTTATTCAGGAGCATCAAACACTGTTATGCCAGTGGAAATTATGAGGTCTATGGGACTACAAGTGGAAACTCCTCATGGGAGATGTCAAGCAATGGATTCTAGGGAAGTCCCTGTGACTGGTACCATTGAAGCCATGCCTTATAAATTAGCAATATTTCATGATGTGGTGTTGACTATGAATGTTCTTGTTGTTGATATACCACCACACTATGGGATGTTGTTGTCAAGAAAGTGGAGCTCTCAAATGGGAGGTAGTATACAAAGTGATTTATCATATGCTACTTTCAACATTGCTGGAAATAATGTTAAGGTGTTAAGGGAGGGTAGAACTCCTCACATGATAGAATGGTTTGAAGACACTAACATTAATTGTTGCATTGATGTGGATATGGAGAATTTCAGAGTGTAGAGGAATGACCAGTATCATCAGAGTGAAGATATTGATCCTCTGGTCAAAGAGTTGAATCTACAAAGTGATGGATTGTGGAAAATGTATTTTTATGGAGCTTGCTCAAAAGAAGGGTCGGGAGCTGGTGTGTTATTGGTATCTCCATCAGGTACAACTTTTAAATATTCATTTTTATTGGCCTTCCAATGTATAAATAATACTGCAAAGTATGAGGCTTTGTCTTTAGCGCTAGAAATTGCCATCAAACACGGAATTAAATGTTTAAAGGTTTATGGTGATTCTGAATTAGTGGGAGCCCAAATCAGATCCAAATATGCAGCAAAGAATGATAGATTAAAAATGTATAAATATGATATTTGGGATCAAATTGAAATGTTTGATGCCTTTGACATAAGCTGGATAGAAAGGTCCAAGAATATAATGGCAGATTTCTTAGCAAATGTTGCTCTGAAAACTAATGATCAAACCTTACATGGGGTGTCAATACTGGAAGTCAAGACAAGACTAGTTGTTCTGAATAACATATACAACTGGCAGGTTTTTCAAGATGACCAAGATATTCTAAGATTCATTCAATGTCTAGACCATTATGAGAACCAGAGCATAGATCGCAGTACTTTTCTTGAAAATAATGATGGTAAAGACTATGTTTTAGGAAGTGAGGTTGTCCAATTAGGTTCTAATCATATTCCTAAGGGTTTGGTTGAACTTGAGGCATTTTTTAGTAGTCAACATAATGTTTCAACAAAAATAAGCAATGCTAAGATTGAGGACTTGGAGGAAATAAACTTAGGATCAGAAACTAGTCCTCAAGTTGTTTACATTGGAAGAGGTTTAGATTCTCATATAAGAACAAATTTGATTAAATTACTGAGAAAATATAAGCATGTTTTTGCATGGTCATATGAGGACTTAAAAGCTTATAGGGAAGACCTTTTCCAACATGAGATCCCACTGAAATTAGAGGTAAAACCATTTAGGCAAAAATAGAGGCCTATTAATCCTTTACTGGCTCCTAAGATGCAGCAAGAGTTGATAAAGTTAAAAGATGTCGGGATTATTCAGCCTATCAGACACTCAACATGGGTTTCAAATTTGGTGCCAATGAGAAAAAAGAATGGTGGTATCAGGTTGTGTGTGGATTTAAGAAATTTAAATATTGCTTTGTTAAAAGATAATTATTCCTCACCTAATATGGAGGCAATGTTACACAAAGTGACTGGTTGTGAGTTGATGTCAATGATGGATGGTTTCTCAGGATATAACCAGGTTTTAGTTAAAGAATCAAAACAGTACAAGATTGCATTTACCACTCCTTGGGGAACCTATGTTTATATCATAATAATATTTGGACTGATAAATGTAGGAGAAACCTTTTAGAGGGCTATGGGTGTTGCTTTTAAAGATTTTATTGACTTATTCATGGTCATATATCAAGATGATCTAACTACATATTCTAAGAAAATTGAAGATCATTGTGAACATCTGAATAAATTTTTTAATAAAGCTTTAGAATATGGTGTTTCATTGAATCCTAAGAAATGTCATTTTGTAGTACAGGAAGGAAAGTTGTTGGGACACAGTGTCTAAGGATGGGGTAAGAATAGAACCTGAAAGAATAGAAGCAATCCAAAGGGTCATTGCTCCAAAAAATTTAAAGGGTGTTCAATCTTTCTTAGGAAAGATAAATTTTGTTAGAAGATTCATAGCAAACTTTGCAAAAATTGTTAAACCTATTGTAAAGTTGCTAGAAAGGGATGCAAAGTTTAATTGGGATGAATAATCTCAAAAGGCATTTGAAAAAATAAAGAAGGCAGTGCAGGAGGCTCCTATTTTAAAATCACCTGATTATAGTGAGCCCTTTTCCTTGTTTTCATTTGCGTCTTATCATACAATTGTTGTTGTGTTACTACAAAAGGATGAACAAGGGTTTGAGCATCCAATTGCCTTTTATAGTAGATCTCTTCAAGTTGCAGAGTTAAATTATGAGATGATGGAGAAGCAGGCATATGCTTTAGTAAAGGCTGTAAAATATTTTAGACCGTATTTGGTCTATGCTAAAATACAAGCATATGTCCCACATTCAGCAGTCAAAGATATTCTTACTCAATCAGAAGTCACTGGTAAGAGGTGTAAGTGGATAAACAGAATACAATAATTCAATCTTGAAATCCACATTACAAAGTTAGTAAGGGGTCGGGGTTTGGCTAAACTCATGACAGAGGATAACTTGGACTTAGTTCAAATAAATTATGTTGAGACACAAAATCAGACAGTCACAAGTATAGAAAGACAACCATTTTATACTAATATTGTGTTTTTCTTGAAGACAAACATTTTATACTAATATTACATATGCACATATATATTTATATGTAAGCATTAT
>MU223457.1:5196636-5226024 GCA_018584345.1 Thuja plicata | reverse complement strand
TCTCTTAGGCTCTTCCCTAGCCCCCCCTCGTTTTGTGTGCCCCTTTCTCTCACCAACCCCCCCTTCTCTTTTATCTTCTAAGTGAGGTCTGGTCTACATCTTATTTTTACATTCCTTCATGCTCTTTGCTCTTATCCTAATGATGGGTCACGGAGTGTGATCCGAAACGTTGATGCTAAAAATTACACACAATCAAAATCCAGAAATCAAGCTGAAAATGCCAAGTGTCCAGATAATATGACAGAAAATCAAAAAAGGAGTCTGAAGTTGCAAACTCATAAATACACCTAATTCAAGGAGACTTATATTGGAAGGATAAAAATGGTGTGCTACTATTATGTTTGGATAAAAATCAAGCTTAAAAAATATTGAATGAAATGCATGCTGGGATATGTGGTGGGCATTTTTCTACAAAAACTACTGCTCATAAGATTTTAAGGGCAGGGTATTATTGGCCCAGTGTTTTTAAAGATACCTATGCATTTGTCATGAAGTGTGAGCCTTGCCAAAGGTTTTCAAACAAGTTAAAGTTCTCAGGTGCCCTACTGTTAAATCCTGTGAGTGCTGAGGCACATTTTTCCATGTGGGGTATTGACTTTATTGGAGAATTCTTAGAAAACTCTAGTGGAGGACACAGTTGGATATTGGTGGCCACTGATTATTTTACTAAATGGATAGAAGCTATTCCCACTAAAAAAGTAACAAGTAAGATAGTTACAAAGTTTTTATTGGAAAATATTTTAACTAGTTTTGGTGTCCCAGCCAAATTCGTCATGGATAATGCCATGTGTTTTAGATCTGACGAGATTAAAGACTTTTGCAATGAATATGGGATTATAATGTCTTATTCATCCCCATATCATCCTCAGGCAAATGGCTAGGTAGAATCCAGTAATAAAAGTATTCTGAAAATTCTAAAGAAAACTTTAGAAAAGAACAAGAGAGCCTGGCATACAAAGTTGAGATTAGCTTTGTGGGATGACAGAATAACAGTTAAGAAAGCTACTGCTAGATCACCTTTTGAGCTAGTATATGGTTTGTAGGATAGGATTCCTGTAAATAATTTATTACCTATATACAGGTTCATACAAGAGGAAGAATTAGAAATTTCAGATCCAATGAAAGACAGAATACTACAGTTGACTAAGCTTGATGAGATCAGAAGAGAGGGACAAAAAGGAAACATAAAGTTGCAACAAAAAATGAAATATCTATTTGATAAAAGAGAAAGTTGCAGAAAATTTGTATCTGGTGACTTAGTGCTCCAATGGAATGTAAGATCAGAAGACAAAGGTAAGCATAAAAAGTTTGAATCTTTGTGGCTGGGGCCTTTTATTATTTCTAAAAGTTTTGGGAAAGATTCCTATATTTTAAAGAACATGGATGATGAAGAATATGAGTTTCCAGTGCATGGGAAATTTCTGAAGCCTTTCTTCAATTGAAATAATGAAAGTTAATGAACAAAACTCTATATCATATTGTATATAGGTGTGTTTTCCCTTCTGTTGTGTGTTCTTTTTAGTAGTAGTTTAGTCAGTATTGCTAGCAATTTTTGCAAAGGTCTGCAGCCAGATATTCTAAGGTTCTTTGTCATAAACTGTGTTTAGCCATCCTCAGATAGAGCCATTGTTGGTTATATTCCTTGTTTTGAAAGTTTACCCTAAAAATTCTTGAGGTCTCTGATTTTCCTGTGCCTAGAAGGTAAAGATCTATGGTTGAAATCATTTGCATGTCTCTGCAATTCATGTTTTTGTCCAGAACTTAGTTCAAAGTGTCAAAAACCCTAAGCAAAAGGTTAATTTTGTTCGGAACTGTAGAAAAACACAAAATGATCAGTCCAGGTTCTATTTTTGTGTTACCTTTTTCATGTCTTAAGTCAGAACTTATTTGTATGTGTTTATTATCCTGTCGCTAAGTCTCATTAGAAAAATAGAATATTCTTTATGGTCTCGAGACTTAGCGGAAGGCTTTGGTCACGTTTTCTCTTAATGAAATGGAATATGCCAAAATGGATATGAGACTTAATGTGGAACGTTCATCTCAGAAAAGATCCAATGAAAGTCATTTTGTCTCTTAATGGAAGCAGGGTTAGTTATTTCATTTGGCAACTTTGAATTTACTCAGTCGTGTTGTCTCTTAATAAACCAGTGGTTTTGAGTTAGAATTTATGAGTTAAGACAAATAGTGTTGTCGAGAGGTCTCATGATTATAACTATGGTTTAGAAATTATTAAACAACATGGAGATTACATGGTCACCAGGTCTCCGGATAAACTAAGGGTTTTTGATATGAGTTTAAGGAAAGGTATTGTCGCGTAGTCTCATGAGAGATGGTGAGTTAAGTTGAATATTAAGAGACACAGCAACAACCATTTGATGAAGAAAAATCTAACGGTGGTCGCGTGATCACTTGATAAGGTTGAAAAGTCAGACATGATTAAGTGATTAAGAGACTAATGTGTTTAGTCGCGGGGTCATTTGATCAAACAGAGGTTAATAAATTTATCTAGCGACATAGAGAAATAACAGTCACTGAGTCTCTTGATATAACCAAAGGTAAAGGACAAGTTAAGAAAAGTGATTTTTTGCAAGGTCTTTGTAAAATTAAAGGTTAAGTTAATATATCATTAGACATCATGACAATCGTGGATCAAGGAGTTAATCTGACGGTAGTCGCTGAGTCTCCTGAAGGAACTGCAGCTAGTAAAAATATTAAGCCAAAAAGAGATATTTCAGTAGCCAAGTCACTAGAAATGAATCAGAGTTAAAATGAACTTTTCAGTGGTGCCATTATGAATAAGTTGTTAACCAGTCAGATTTTAAGGGTTTTGACAGATGGAAAAATAGTCGTAGTATGAGTTAATGCAGCCAATCAGATATGATTTCGATTATATTTTGAATTTTTTAAGGTTTTTTATGCGAAATCACTCAGGAATTTATTGTTTGACAGTATGAGTGACACGGCTAATGCCAAAAATTGATGTCGCAGTATGTGAAGCTCATAATGAAGTAATGGAATTACTAGCCAAAAGTGACAATCCACATTTAATTGGCAATTATAAGTATACTTGTCCATTATCTTTTCATTTTACCAAGCTTTTATTTCTCAGAGAGAAGAATTTATAGAGTTTTTAGTGTTCTTAAGAAAATTTGAGATTTCTAGTAACAATTTTTTCTGAGGGTGATTGTTTGATTTGAAATTCAGTAAAGGTTGCAGTTGACAATGTTTGAGAGTTCAGAGTTACAGAATTTCAGCATAATTTATAGTTGTGGTGAGGGTTTGATAGTATTTGTTTTAATGTCAGTATTTAGGGTTGTGATCAGAATAGAACAAGAGTATGAGTCAAGCCCAAAGTATGGCATCTACCAGTGGCGTCAACTGAATTCCTCACTCTGCTTCCTAGTTCTAGCAAAAATTGAAAGGTTAGTGCAGATGTTTTGATTGATGATATGTCATTTATTAGAGATGCTAAAACACCAAGGTCGTCAAGATATTCACTTTTCAATTACTTTTATAACAATAGTGACAGACCCATGCCTATCTCGAATTGTTGGACCTGTGGTTTGGTCAGATTATTAGTTCTTGATGTCTTTGTTGATGTAGACTTAATATTAGAACTGGCCAGTAGGTATGACCCTTTGATAAAAACCATTAAGAGGGATGATGGAAAGCCTCTACTCACCCTGGACAGGAATACCTTTATGAAAGCCTTTAATGTGTATTAGCCAATGGCTACTGAGATAAATTTGAAGAGTTTGGAAAATAGATATACTAGGGAGTCTGGTATTGTTGCTAAATTGAGCAGGGAGCATCATGTCCCTAAGAAAATGAAGACCTATGTAACCTCTATGGCAGGAACAACCCCATACTCCTTTAAGGAGATAAAATTTTACATGAAATACATTGCATACACACTATGTAGAGTGCTTGGAAAAGACGCTGGACCAGAATAAATTACTTCTGACATTTTGATGATGGTGTTAGATATGCAAAATCTTCACACCAGTTCAAATTATGATTATATTCAATATGTTATTGATCAAATGCACCAGAGATTTATTGACATACAAGCTAAGAAGGATCATCCAAATTTCATGCATTATTCAATACTTATGCATATGATTCTTTATTACAACTATTCAATTTTGGACTGCCAATCACTATAGCCACAGATATTTCACCATAATCAACCCAACCCTATTCAGTTTTGGATTATAGTGTGGACTTACACATCTATAAAATAGGAGTTTTTTTCTTTTGATAATTGGATAATATATCCATTGATTAAGTGCTTAGGAGTTGATGAGCCTAGATTGCCCATTAGAGTAATTCAATTATTGAGGCCCTATCAGTATTTGGACAAATAGTTAGGAGATCATAATTGGGGTGATTTCTACTACGAATAGAATTTCACCCTCATAAGGGTTTATGGTTTCCCTTACCCTCCACATATTTTTCTATTTCATGTGCCACCTAGGATAGCTGCCATGGAGTTCATTTGGCAGCTCATTTTAACATATAAAGAGCACCTTGCTCCACACAGAAAGGTTACTTTCACCCCTAGATAGTTCAGGGTTTACAATTTTCTGATTGGAAAAGGGGCCCTAGATCAGGTGAATGCATGGTTGAATCATTATAGGATGAATGTATCCCTACATAGACATATTGACACCAAGGGATTCATCATGAGTACAAGGAAGTTTAGTACACCCACCATCCCTTACACAAAAATACATGAAGAATGTATGGAAGAAGATCTTATCAGAAATATCTTAGAGGATGAGGAGGTGAGTAAAAGAGCAACTAAATTTAATCAGATCATGGATTTGGAGAGACAAGTGAGGAGAAAAGGAATGAATTTTGGATGGTTCTACCCTAATTTGCCTTATATTAAAAGGCTTGATGCAATGATTGACAATCACACACTCTTGTGTAATCAGTTGGAGGATGCACTAGTAGTTCCAGAGAAAGGTCACAAAGATCATTTAGAATTTGAATATGATGATGACAATGAACAAGGTTACCCTTCACCTTCTACCTATCCAGAATATCAGGCAATTGCATATGGTCAGCCAGATGAGGGCGAAAATATTATTGACCTAAAAAGAGGTCCTGGAAAAGGAAGTAACAGATGAGCCCCCACTTTAAAAATAGAAGATGGAAGTAGGGGAGCCTTCTAAAAAAAGGAGAATTGATAAAATTGGAGCCCTAATAACTGGGAATAGGCCCTATGATCATCAGCTAAGAAATAAAATCAGGGAAGGGAAGAAATTATAGAAAGATGTTGAGGAAGAGGAAGAATTACCCCCCAGATCATGTATTGATGAAAGGCTGTTGGGTTAGGAGGAGTTCCTTAAAGATGACAACTTCATAAAAACTAGGGAATTCAAAGATTTTCTTATTTGGAATAAGCAGCAGTGGGTTGGGAGGCAGTTGCAACTATTTGGAGGTGATCCAGTAAGTGAGGAAGCCTTACAGACATTGCAGGAATATGATCCTAAATCTAAAGAAATAACACCAGAGCAAGCTAGAGAATTGGTTAAAGCAGTGGTATGTTGCTTGTGGGAGGTTGGGACTTGTCCTCAGCCTTTATCATAGATCAAATTAGAAGATAGCCTAACATTAAATTGTCATCAGGGACTCAGGTTGGAAATATGATGAGAGGGTTTGGCTATAATCCCAAATCCCAAGCACTTTCAATGTGGAGCTTAGATCCTAAAGACCACAAGCCATCTATTCTTAATATTCAGGAGAAGATGCAGGGAAAAAAAATTATTTGGACACTTGAAAAGATAGGAGACTTGGAGATAGCCCAAGTAATGACTCATTTTGCCCACCTAAATGAGGCAAAAACAACTTAGCTATCAGACAAATTACAGAAGCTCACTTTTAACACTAGTGATATTACCAAAGATAGAGAACTAATAAAAATCAAGGAAAAGGATAAGCTTATAGATGAGCTTACCAAAAAGCTAATGGAAATAGAAAATCCTACCCCTGTGGAGCCCAAGGAGGTTATAGATGCTGAAATCTAGAATGAAGATACAGGGGATACATTGGTTGAAACAAAGAAGGGGGTCATTGAGCATAATGGTGTAATTTTGGGAGCATTGGTATCACTTTTGCAGCATAGAATTAATACTGTTAAAGAGAAGATAGATGTAGTATATGGAGCATATTGTAGGTTTCCAGGCCTGTAGATAGAAGTTACAAGTTTTTTGACAATTTTGAGCCCCTACTATGCAACTTGGTCTGGGAAGACATCACTCTTTGATAGATTAGCATCAGTTTATCCCCTGAGATCAGATTTGCCTGAGATAGTAACTTTGGTAGGGACCGATATAGAGAAAATTGGGGCTGCCTTATCCTTTTTCAAAGGTAAATCCAATCAAATTAAGGCCAAATTAAAGATGTTTGGGTTGGGTTATAATAGGTTTATTCCCCCAATTAGAACACAGAATGATCAAATTAAACCATTAGGGTTATGGTTATCAGATTTTGACAATATACTCCCAAATAAAGACATTTATGTATCAGATAAGGGAGAATTGGATATGGAAAGGTTAAATGCACTTTTGGATGAGGAATTCAAAGTAGAATCAGATTGCAATAAATTCATATATGTTGTTAAGAGCATAATAGATGCTAGATGGGAGAGGCAAAAGACTCAATTAGAGAATATTCAGAATTTTGAATGGCCAAAAGAGGAGGATGTGACTTCCTGGGACATTCTGACAAAGCCTAAGAAGAAGAAGCCAGTGATAGTAGATTTGGATATCATTGATGAAGAATAAAGGAATGTCAAAACACCTTGTACAGATTTCTTGGAAGACAAGCAGGTTAGTCATCACCAAAGTCAAATCAGGGACTATCCTCAACATACACAACAAAAGATGTCAAAGATCGTATGAAGACAAAGGAGCAAATCATATTTCATTCTCTATTTTGTCTTTCCACCGCTTGGTTTCTCTTGTCTTTTGTCTTATATGTATTTAGGATTAGGTATCTAAAACCATCTCAAGCTTGTTGCATCCTTTCCAAAAATAATTCCAAGGTGGTTTAGATATATATGTGGATCAATTTTGTAAAAAGAGAGGGATGAAAATATAATTACAAGCCAGACTACAGATTTGTGTCTGAGTTTTTTTGAGCTTTTAGTCTCTGTATGTATTGAAGCAGGAATTTATAAATAAAATATAGTGCAACTCTTATTCCATATTGTTGTTGTCTCTTTACTTGTTGTGTATGCTCTTTTATGTTTAATATGTAAGGCATTTTAAGCATATTAGTTACAAGGTATCTATCTAATTACTTGCAAGTTTCTTTCAAGGGAAGAACTAAGTTTTGTGAGTAATTTCAGGGAGCATAAAAACATTTGAGGATTTGATACAGTGGTGTGGAAGTGACATTGTAATCTACAAGGCATCTAATTGGGGTTTCTTATAGGTTGTAAGGCAATCTAAAGTATTTTTATTTACTTTTCTATGGATTGGCATCTTTGACTCTGTAGCCCAAGGATAGGCACTGGTCTGGAATTTGTCAAGTAGTTTATCATCATCCAAATATTCAAAATACTTAAATCACTCATACAAAAATTAGAATATTCAAGGTTTTAAGTAATTGTATCAAGGTATACAATTCATTTTTGTTAATCCCTTTGAGAGACGATTAAAATAGGTTACCCTTCCTAAGTTCTAAGAACTAAAAAAGAAGAAGGATGAACATCCTTAAAGCACTACTATTTGTTGTTATGATTTCAATATTTTTCATGGTTAAGATTTGTATCAAGTTGTCTTCAATTTTATGTAGAGTAATTTACAAGATAATACAGTTTACAAGCAGCAAATTAGTATCCACATTTACTAACAGTAATTTCATATAGGTAATACCTGCCTGGGTGTTGTGGAACCTAACAAGAAGTAGGTGATAATAAGTTTCCCCAAGTATTATCATAAATCCTCATCAATTAGTGTTTTCTCTTGCTTGAATCATTAGTTTCAAATATTGGGAGTCATAGAGTTAATCAAGTATTCAAGTACCTTTTGAAGTTTCAGCAAGAAAAAACCCTAACAAGAGGTATACATTGAACAACCAGAAGGGTTTGTTTATCCAGACAAGAGGGACATGGTATGTAGACTACACAAATCCTTGTATGGACTAAAAAAAGCACCATGAGCCTGGTATGAAAGACTTCATTCCTATCTCATAAGTATTGGATTTGTAAGAACTAGTGAAAACAATAATCTTTATTTAAAGGAAGATATCGATGCTAACATTCTGATTGCTGAGATATTTGTTGATGACATCATTTTTGGAGGCAATGATATGCTATGAAAATCATTTGCAAATGAAATGAGAAAAGAGTTTGAGATGTCTATGTTTGGAGAGATCAAGTTCTTTCTTGGTTTGCAGATCATACAACAAGATGAAGGTATTTTCATTACACAATCTAAATACATCAAGAAAGTGTTGAAAATATTCAAGATGGAAGAGTCCAAACTAGTTGGAACACCGATGGAAACTGGATGTAAGTTGACAAAGGAGGACAAGTCATCAGAGGAAAATCAGAATTTGTACAGATCAATGATTGGAAAACTCATGTATGTAGTACATACTAGACTAGATATTGCACATGCAGTAGGAATAGTTGCTAGATTTTTTGCTAATCCTAGAGAATCACATATGACTGGTGTGAAAAGAATCCTAAGATATCTAAAGAATACCGAGGAATATGGTGTATGGTATAGAAGAGAAGGAAAATTTAAAGTTAAGGTCTTTACCGATGTTGATTGGGCTATAAATATTGATGATAGAAAGAGCACAACTGGAGGAGAATTCTATATGGGTGACAGACTTGTCACATGGATCAGCAAGAAGCAAGGATGCATCTCTCAGTCTACTGCAGAAGTAGAGTATGTTACTGCTGCTACAAATTGCTGAAATGTTGCATGGATAAAATAGTTACTGGAAGGTATGCATATGAAAATTCTTGAACTGGTAATTATCTATTGTGATAATACAAGTGCAATAAACATTTCCATGAATCCAGTCATGCATGCTAAAACAAAGCATATTTCCATCAAGTATCATTATTTAAGAGAACAAGTTCAAGCAAAGGAGGTGCTACTTGAGTATGTGAAATCAAAAGAACAATTGGCGGATATCTTCAGCAAGCCACTTCCCAAGGATGCATTTGAGTACTTGAGAAAGAGACTAGGGGTCAAACCCTTGTCTACTAGTCAGTAAAATGACTAGAAGGCTGCATCAACCTACATATTATCAGAATATCATTCATGTTGATGCAAGCAGAAAAATGGACTTCAAAGATAAATCTATAAACAAGCAAGATATTTATCTACTCCTAGCACTAGAGTTATTATATTACCGATGGATTGGGAAATTCAAGGAGTATATTATGGATAGAAAGGATTTGCTTGGCATTATTGTCAAAAATATTTCTTTGGCATTGTTGGCAAAGGGAGAAATTATATCCATTATCACTTCAGGGAGAAATATTATCACTTCAGGGAGAGATTATATCCATGGGAGAGATTATACATCAAGGAGAGATTATATCCACCACATTATCCAGAGGGAGAGATGTAACAAGAAACGGAGAGTACATACAAAGAAAGAATTGCTAACAAGAGACATCAAAAGAAAGGAGAACAGTTAAAGGGAGAGAGTTTGACACAAGAGGAGAACACATCACATTAGAGAAATAATGATTATACATCTATCCAGTGAAGGGATTGAAGACAGAGAGAAAGCTGTAAGAATCAAATCTAAGTTATATGAACTTACCGAGGACCAGATATTTGTATCGGTTATAGTACATAAGATTGGTAGTTTGATGAACTTAAACTGTTATATTTCATATTGTATTAGTAATAATATAGTGTGATAATGTAGTGTGTTTCCATTAATGCCAAAGGGAGAGATTGATGAACTATAACTGACTGAATATTTGAAGATGTTAAGTTGATGATCATGCAAGGCATTAAATCACTTAATGTATTGTATTGTTATTGATGTCAACTTGATATAATCTATATGGTCATGGACATACTGCCAAAGATTTCAAAGAAATGATGAATCAAAGGCTATGCTTTCATTAATGCATATAAGTCAAGTATTCACAAAGTGACTATATACACTCACGGAGTGCACACTGACAGACAAAGTAAAAGAGAAAAGTTACAGTGTTACCCGACGAGCAAATGCACAACATTAACGATGAGCAGAGTCACAGTGTCGCCCGACAAGAAAAGCATAGAGTAACCCGATGGAAAGAAATATAGTGTTTCCCAATGGACAAAGATCAAGATAAAAACTAAAGTCACACCATCAGAATAGTCAGTTATCACTGATGACTAACTGAAGTGTTGACCGACAGAATAGAGAGTTCAAAAATGACAAAATGCTTAGTTGTCAAGAGCTAAAAATAGACTTAACTAATACTTATCATTGTTTTAATCGACCAGATAAAGCTGAGGATAAGTAATGGACTTAAACCTTCTTTGTCCAGTTGGAAAGAAGATCTCTATGAGATAAAATTGGAGTTTTGCTTTAAATCTAATTGGCAAGAATTGTGGATCACGCCAAGAATCAAGAAAGCCAAGAAACGGTGAATCGTGTCTATAAAGAGACAAACCCAATTCATTACAAATTGAGTGGGGTGAAAAAGAGAAGAGAAAATAGGTTCTAAAGATATTTTGAAGGAGAAGAAATTCTTCATGCAGACTTGATCAACAAGCTGAGGAAAGAGCTAGATTCTACAAACACCGATGAACAATGATACAACATCACAGAGAAGAATAGTGTGGAGAAAAGGTATTGAATTGATTATATTGATCAGAGAGGTAATGCACTTACAAAAGATCTAAAAATCTGCAATGCAACTTGTATGTGTGAACAAATCACTTTAGTGTTTCAGTTTAACCATTGAAGCATGAAGTCTCTTGATCAAGTAGGACTTAAAAGTCTTTTGTATTTGAGATACATCCCAAGGAGTATCAAAAATTTTGATCTTAGAAAGTAGCATTGGATATGCCCGATACCTATTGACAGACCAAGTGAGTGTTTGATCAAGGATGGTAGCATTAGATGCCAGATAATAGGTGACAAACTATCTTTTAAATCCTCTAACAAGGTCACACCTAACAGTGTGTCTGTAACCTTTAACAAGGTTGGCTCTTAACTGAGCTCACTTCAGAAGAGTGAAAATTTGGGGTACCGGTCTTAGTGGTTTTTCCCTTAACAGGGTTTCCATGTTAAAAATCCATGTGTTATGTGTTTATGTTTCATTACTTTACTATTTTACATTTCACATATGCAATTTTGGATTGATCGGTATACTCTAACTATTTACTGTGTTTCGGTAAATGAAAGACTGCTTATCGGTAAACATACAGAAGAAGCATTTAAAAAGCATTCCAACAAGTAGTAAATTGTTATAAGTATTTCTAGGCATTCATCTTGTAGGAATGAGTATAACCAGAGGCTTAAAAGTGGTAATAATTTTTAAAGGGTTGATTTAAGGATTAATTGTTGAGGCCACTGATTCACCCCCTCCCCCTCTCAGTTATTACTAATAGGTGATGTCCTCCACAGGCTATATAAGGGCCTGATCCCTAAGTGATTCTTCGCTTTGCATTTTATTTCCTCTACGTCATCCTTTCTCCCACGTGCTATTCATTCTGATGCCCTCACTCTTTTGTGGTCGCGTGCTCTTCACCTTCATCATCCTCCACCCCTCACACTTGAAAGGTAGGTTTTTCTAGCTGTCCAGTTTTTTTTTTCTTCTGCTGGTTAGGTTAGGGTTTTGTGTTTTGTTGTCTAGTCCAATGTGATTCCCCCCAAGTCCTTTAGGTTTGTGCCCTTCAGCTTGCAAGGGAGGCTCCCTCTCATTTTTTAGTTTTTCCCCATTTTGTTTTGTCTCCTAGGGTTTCCCATCTCACAACCATGTCACAAGTTTTCAGCCTCTAAAAGGCCGAAAACCTTTCACCTCACAAACTTTCACCAAGTGCATCTTGGCTTCTCGGTGATGTCGGCATTTCAGGCCCCCGAGATGTCTGAAATCCCTGAAATGTCGAAAGGACCAAAAGAATGAATGGCATGGTCTTCCATCTATGAATTTCAGATTTTTGGAGTCTAAGAATCTATTTGTAATTTTTCACCCTGAAAGTTCCAAAGGTTTTGTTCCTTTCGCACTTTCAGCCCTTATAGACCCTGACCTAGTTTTCGGCGTCTAAAAGCCCAAAAAGGCTAAAAGTGCAAAATCTACATTTCTGGCTACTTAAAGAGATTTCCACTTCTATTTTCTAAATTAAATCAGTTTTTTCCTATTTTTGTAGCTTCCTTTTCAAGAAAACACTGATACTTGCACTTTTCTCGTAGGAATGCCTAAGAAATGAACAATGTCTCAAATGAAGTACCTGTACAAGGGGAATCACCCCCTTTCAAAGATTGGAAATAAACACATAGAATCACAGACACCAACATCGGGAACATGGACTGGGATGAGTTCCTGCTAAGATGCTCCTAACTAGTAGGAAGATCCGAGGACTGCACTTCACTAGTCCTTTCAGGCCTGGTTAGCATAGAAGCCCACCCAGTGGCTTTCTCCTCATCTGAGTTGATCATGACCCGTTCAAACCATTACATTCTAGATGAAAGAGTGGTCAGAAACACAAAAGAACAGGTAGTACTTGATATAAGGCTAGACATCATAGAAGAGGTCTTCCACCTCCATAAGGATATAGACAAGTTTTATGACTTCTTCATTAGAAAGGGCCTTAGATGGTTCACAAACAAAGGTGAAGAGGCATAAGAGATTGTGAATAAAAATTAGCTCAAGAAACCACTTCCAAAAAACAAGTTGGATAAGATAGACCTTAAGAGGGGGTATTTGAAAGATGACATCCAAGAAGCAGTAAAATTATTAAGTAGAGTGTATGGACTATCTCAGTCCATCCAACTTGAGGATTGGATGATCCTCCTAATAGAGAAGATCAAAGGCTGAAAGTCCTAGTCTGATTGGCGAACCATTATCAGTGACAGATTGGGTGAATAGCTAACTACGGTGAGACATAACCCAAAATTGTATATGAGTACATACATAGTGTACTTATTAGCCACATGGGAAGATTATCCAGGGAAAACTGAGAGGGGGAACATCAATGAATAGAATGCATGGCCCCATGTTGTATACCCACACCTGGTAAGAAGGGAAAATATACCAAAGGATAGCACAAATTACAGAATAGTAAATGATGCCTTCATTTTCATGATCATCTGATCTATTGAAGGTGACTTTGCAAAGAGGATGTCAGAAGAAGCAGCTACCAAGGTGAGGGCCATTAGGGCCTATTACATATAATTTAGAACATTCACATATATTTGGGTGGCAGGGTCTACTTTGAACCCAAAGAAGTTGTCGACGTACATAGACTGGGTGATTACTTTAGAAATGGTCAGGCAGCTCGCAGATGCCTATGAGCATATAAAGCACAAGAAGAAGCATTGTTGGGACTTCTCTATTCTTTTGGGGCCCTACACACTCCAAGATATGAAGGTTTTCAAATCCTTGGCCTTTGAGTGGGATGAGTGCCCACTTCAACTTTACAGAACAGTCCAACCCAGGTTTGACACAATAGGTACATACAACCACATTATTGGCAAATTCTATATTCATGAACCACACCTCAAAGATCACTGGGTAAACTGTGTAGATGATAATGAATTCAAAATCAGGGATAATTGTAGGATGTCCCTTACCCTTGCATAGGAGACCTTGAAGACCCCGATTCCCCTGAAGGTTTTGGAAAATGATTCCAATAGGGTTTTGGAGGAAGTTTACACTTTGGATAAAATATATGACAAGCCCATCATGAATGCAAAAATTGATAAGGATGAGAATGATGACAATGAATTCCAAGCTAGGCATGTGATCTGAACAACCAAAACATGGATCAAAATACCTTATAAGATGGATCCAATACCGGAGAAGACATTGAAGGATCCACCCAAGAAGGTGGATAAAAAACGTGGGGAGAAGTCTACAGTGCCACAGTATAAGAAAGCACCACCACAGAAGCCAAGCATAGTTTATGGCCATGAAAGTGCAGTAGAGTATGGTTCAAATCCAAGGCACAAAGATCCAATAACTAGAATGACTGGATAAATAGATCCTCAAGTGGTATTATCACAGGCCCCACAAGATGAAGGCCCCTCGACTTGTGGCCAATCTCCTCCTACCAACAAAAAGGGGAATAAAATGTATAAAAGGAGGAGAGCTTCTATGTCTCCACAACTGGAAACCTTACAAGAGGAGATAGAAAAAGAAAAAGAAGAAGTACCTCTAGTCAAAAGGAAAAGATCTCAGAAGAGGAAGGAAAAGGAGACTTCTAGGAAACACATAAAATATCCTAAAGAGCAAGACAATCCCTTGGATGCCTTAGGCTCAGATGAGATTCAAATATCTAATTTTGAAGGCCTAGAAGGCTTTATATACTAGGAAAAGGACACGCCTGATTCAACAACAAAGTTTGACATGGGAGATCCTACACTTATCATGCCACATGTGGTTCTCACTCCACCTCTAGCCCAGTTCACCAATCTAGAACTAAACATGCCAATCACAGGGGTAGGCTCCAACACAAGTCAAGGGCATGAAACTCAAGATTCCGCAACATCTCAAAACATAATAGGGGATAGAGTCACAAGATAAATTTCCACTTTCACTCCACTACCACATGTTCTCATTCCACCTACCTCTCTCCTGCCTCCAATTTCCACTCCACCACCTTCTTTCCCAAATCCAACATGGACTCCACCTCCTTCAAATTCTACTCTCCCACCTCCCATTCTAACTCTTCCTATTCCTACTCCTCCACTCACAGTGCCAACACCTAACCCACCTCAATTTGTACCCCTATTGTGCTTCACCCTGACTCCTTAGGGGTCAATAAGCACAGAAGTCATGTCACCTTTTAAAACCACACTGGAGGCCATGACTGGCCTCAATATAGAAGTGTTGATCAGTTCTTCAGGGGATGAGGGCCAAGGTAAGGATGGAAAAGATAGGGCATTAGAGGAAAATATAGGAGGAGAAGGAAGGGGAGAAGGAGAAGGTCACAAAGAAGAAGAAATGAATGAGGGAGATGATAAACAGAAGGGGGAACAGGATAAAGAATCAAAGGAGCAATTGACCTTGGGGTCACAAAATTTGGCATCAATCCTACACATTGTCCCATATGAGCCAGTCACTGCCTTTAGTAAACCTACTTGGTTTACTAAAGAGATTCAGACTCGGAAGAGGACTTACACTGATGAGGAAGAGGGAGAATCTTTAGGGAAAGCTTTTAACCAAATAGAGGTTAGCATACCAGCTAGGATAATATCTTATGTCACCCAAGACACTAGGGGTCACTGGAAGGCACAAGTAGAAATTCCTTCTATTAGCACTTCTCAAACACAAATGACCCCTAAAGATTACACACTTGAAGAGGTAGACTTGGGTAAACCTACTATGGAAGGGAGTAAGACATTGGTAGCTTTAAGGCTCAATAATGCTCTAGGATTCATGAGAAAAGATGAGGAAACCATAAATTCCTTAACAAAGCAGAATGAGGCTTTGAAAAAGTTCATTCATAAAATGGTAGGTCCTATTGATCCAATTTTCCTGGAGGCCTCATTATAGGTCGTATTAGAAAATAGGGCCACCACAGACTTACCGGCAGGTTTGACCCCTTCCTTCATCCAAGCAAGTGCAAACTAGAAAAATTACTTTGAACAATATAGAGAGGAGGCCATCAAACTGGTGTTCAAGCCTTTCTTAGTCATCTTGGTTGAAGAAACAAAGTTGATAGGTCTGATTGAGAATGAAGGTGGCTTAGATTCTAAGATAACCAAATGGAAAGCTTCCCTCTAGGACCTAAAAATAATCAAGAAGAAACACTTCTAGGTCCTAGTGAAGATATATGATGGTGAAGAGTTAGACAACTTTGAAACCTGGATCAAATGCATAGCTAATACAATTAAGGTCTATGAAGAGTGTTGAGCCCACATATTGGAAAAATAGGAGGAGGTCATGGAATGGGTGAAATAGATAGATGGTTTCTTCATAGGGATTGGCCTTGACTTATACCAGGACCAAGATAAGTAGATCCCACATCCATCAAAAGAGGTGGTTCAACAGTTCAAAGATATTCTACCAGAGGTTAGCACCAAAGAGGCCTTACAATAGTTGTTGTACTCTAGGGAAGACATGCAGGTAATGTCAGAATATGAAGAGGAGATCAAGTTCTTTGCTTCTGAATTGACCATATTCATGGAGAAGCAATAACAAACGGTCAATAAAGTACAAGAGGAAAGAGATAAATTATGAAGAAGTTTAGCAGATAATACAAATGCTATGGGCTACACATCAAGAACTCTTTCCAAGCTGACTCTTCAGGCCTCTTCTGCAATTTTGAAAATGACAATTTTCATACTTAGTAATTTTCTCCAAGGCTAAGTTCAACCTTTCGGCCTTTTTCCCTTTCAGCCATTTCGGCCAAGGTATCTTTTTAGCCTTCCCAAATTTTTGGCCTTTCAACTTCCGAAAGGGCCAAAACTTTTGGGCCTCCAAAATTTGATGTCGACACTTAGCATTTTTGGGGGCACTAAAAAACTTCAGAGAGCTCACGATCCAAAAATATGGGTGTTTCCAGCGAGATCACCTTTTTTGCATGGATTTTCAACTCCAAATTAGATGGGTGCCTAACTGGAGTTTTTTTTGAAGGACTAAGCATCTCCTATCAGTTCCCACCGTAGAGAGAAGCTAAGATGAAAATTCCAAGGGAGAACTCCAAAATCAAGAGGAAGACTTCAGTTGCATGTAGAGAAACCCTATCTTATTTCTCTCTCTTTTCTTGATGAGTTTGATCCTTCTTACATGGACAAATTGATTGTAAATGGATTAAAAATGCATGCAAGTTGGTTAATATTAGTTAGCAATAGTTTTCTTTCAGCAAAGTTTTAGTTTTAGTTTATTTTCGTAAATTTAGACTCTTTGATGCCCTAATTTTGGCATTCATAGTTTGTAGATGAGAAATCTATATATTGTAATCAAAAGAAATGTAATAGAATCAGATTTCTAATGCAATAAAATCTACAATTTGGTGCTTCATTCGTGGTGTGAAATTTCTTCTATCTATGTGAAAGTGATGAATTTGTGCATGCTTGTTCATTATTTTCAAAGAGCCAATTGTTTATTGTGTTTTGAATCCGCATTTATTTTAGTTGGAGTTTGATTTTATCTATCTACCTTGTTGTTAAGAATGCATGGAAGAGATCATTTATTGTGCTTTATGATAAATCAATCTCGTGTGTTCGCATGTCTTGGTGGCTTCACGATTTGATAGGTTTTGAAAATATTGCATGACTGAATATGTTTTCCCTCATAATGATTGCATCCATCAAGTATATAATTGTGACCTCATCTAATTTATAGCACATGGGTTTGTTCCAAATCTCTCCATCATTCAATTCGCAAGGGAAGATCGGCAATGGTTTATGTCAGTTAGGATTTTATTTTCAGCAAGTTCATTTCATTTCTTGTTACCCTACTCATTTAACTTCTATCATAATTTTGAAAGTAGTCGTCATCTTGAAAATACAAAATTGCATCTTTAATTAAAATACAAATCATTGTTAAATTGGAATATACCAAAAAAAAGTACTAAAGTTGTTTTGCAGTTTGATGTCTTGAACGTACCAGCAAAGGCCTCCTCGTGAACATTCCCATTTATCTTCAACTAAGTAACCAATTAGGTTGTGACCCGACCCCGGAGAACCTTGGGAATAAATTTTTTATTCTTTCAAGAGAGGAAATTGAATCTCGAGATACTAGCCGTTGACTTGTGTAAAAATGATGCTCAAAAAAAGTGGCGCTAGAAGGAGGGCCTCAAGACTAAAAATTTGGATAAAATCATATCCTTCTCCCTAGAATGGTTTGATTGATTACTTACATCATCTCTGAAAAGAAGCGAGTTCATTGAACTCCCTCACCATCGTAGAGCTTATAGTGACAAAGGGAAGACAAGAGAGAACTCCTCTCACCATCCTGCCGAGTCACAGAACCCACTTGGATAGAAATCACATATCCCTGTCTCGACTGTTCCCATGGCCATAAATAAAAATCCAAACTTTCAAAATCAGATTATGCAACAACCTCATCCAATGGCTTTCTTCACCAATGCACAAAGCTCACCATTGAATTTTTTTGGGCAGCTCCATGAATTACCCAAAAATCAAGAGAATTTTTCCACATGTTTCATATATGGAGAATCAAGGACAGTAGAAGAACACATCTGTGCCTTCAAATAAATTTACAATCATAAGGAGATCACTCACCTAGACATTGTCTATCGTCTCTTCCCATACACTTTGGGAGAATTTGTATACAACTGGTACCTGAACCTACCACGAGGGTCTATCTCTGACTGGAATGAATTTGAAACCAAATTTCTTAATCAATTTAAGTTGTATGTGGATCCATCTACGACACATCACAAGTTCATAACAACAAGAAAAGATCCCAAGGAGCCCATCACCATGTTCAATCATCATTTCCACAAAATGCATGAAAAGCTGGAAGCTCCTTACACCATACCAAAGGAATCATCATACAAGTTTACCTCAAAGCTTTGGATCCCTTCACCTTGATTTTTTTGAGAAGACTCCTGCCCCTGGATAGAAACATAATGGAAAAGGTATATAATGAGGCCATAATATTCACACAGTAGATGGATCTGCAAGAAGGGAACTTCGCAACCATGCCCATCATTAATAATGCTTCTGCCCCACATCCATTAATAACAATAAATCAAGCTTTGGCCACTTATCCACATCTATTGAATTTAATTTTGGAATAGCCATTCACAGCCCTACCACCATCCATCACTTATCCCAGGTACGAGGCTCATAAAACTGCATTTGTACAACAAAGGGTTGTGCCACAACCTGAGTCTGATACTCACTTAGCCTCCGAATTGGATGCCATGAAGAAGGCCCTCTCCCAACTCACAAATGAGCTCACTCAGATGAAGTTGAATCCTTCCCAAAACCAAAGTGGGTACCAACGACGACTGGTTGGTCCAAATGCTTATCCCCAGAATCATAATCAAAGTTTAAACACCTACAACAACAACAAAAATACATAAGTTAAGTTGTTAGGACATAAAAGACCGAACAGACCATGGAACACCTAGCCCAACAATGGTAGTAGACTAGCAGACAATGCTAATACTTATGAGGTTGCGAAGGCCAATTTTGTTGGGGCTCCAAATCCACACCAAAACAATAATGGATATGGAAGAAAATCCTATAATATGTATCCTTAGGATCCAGAAGAGCCAGCCATTCAATTCAATGCCATGGTTTTTTACTCTTATGAATCCAAAAATGGAGAAAATTTGGGCCCTTGCTCAAGCAAAGAAGAGTTCATGTTCCCATTCCAAAAGGAAAATGAGCCCAAATACTCGGAAGTCTATACCTTCTAGAATGATCATCAAAAATCCTATAATCTATGGAGTTAAAAGGAACCTATGACTAATGGCATACCTCTGAGTAAATAGCCAAATCCACCAGATCCCCAAGCAAGCAATAATCCTACACCACCAAGAGGTCTGAATGCTCCTTCCTCATCCCCACCAAATGTGCTCACTAGTTACAAAAGCCCGGCATGGTCAAATGACAAATAGATTGTAGTTGAAGAGCTGAAGAAAACCAAGGCTAAGATATCGATGTTCGAGATGCTCCAAGGTTTCCCTAATCAGAGAGAAGCCCTCTTGAAATCCTTGGACCATTCAAAAAAAGGAAAGATGGATAGCAATTCCAAGACCACCTCAAACATCAATGCTTGTGAAGGTTTCCTGGAAATTTTCAAAGACAAGATAGAGGTACCACCATTCCTATTCGGTCTACAGATATTTGAGAATAACTTACACAACTGCCTGATCAATTATGGAGCATCCTTTAACCACTTCATCTGCTCTTCTCTGATTAAGCCACTAAATTAACACCCTACCACCAATAGAAGTTGATAGGAGATGACTTACTAAAAATATTAATTTCATCACAAAAGACCTCCAAAATAAGACATTAGCCCACAGAGGTCATAGTGTTGGGATAATAACTTCATCCTTTAGATCCCTGGTAAAATGGGGACATCACACACCACTACTTCCTGCAATGCCAACCATGGCCTTTATCCATCTGCCAAAAAATGGGAATGATCCTGTAGACAACCAACATAATAGTGATCCAACTCGACAGGACAAAAGTCAAGTTGATTGCTATTCTCAAGGGCGTACACATCCAACTAGTTGTTGATCCAAGGATACAAGAGTACATTGATGTGCATGTGGTAGATATTCCCAAAATTTATGGAATGCTACTAAGCAGAGAATGGACCAAATTCTTGAGAGGATGGTTGTCCAAAAATTTCACACATCTACGGTTACCATGGAAAGGGCTAAAAGACCAAATCAAGATTGATGCAGAGACAAAGTTGAAAACCATGATCACTAAGTATAATGCTACTAATAAATTCATGTTCACACAAACTGACCTAGGCTCCTACCAAATGGATGAAATTTTCATGTCCCAAATTATGGAAGTCAAGGAATAAGGCCATAGTCTGGTGCAAAACCTACTAGAACCCAACATCCATGAAGACATATTTTGAGGCTTCATCACCAGTATAATAATAAGCATGCAACAATTAGGGAAGGATGCAGATCCTAACATCCTTCTACTTATGAGATATTGTAGGTTACATTAGGAAAGTCACTCAGAGTTCACGTGATCTAATTGCCAAGATGCACTATGTCAAGTACTGACCCAAATTACTTTACCAGTAGAGGCCCTAAGGGAGCCTAAAGTGGAAAAGGAAACCCATGAAGTGACAAAATAAGGTGACTCTATGATTAGGAAAGATAACTTACTAAACACAGACACCCTGACCGAAAGTCAAGATAGTGGATCAGATATGGATGCCAGCAGCCCTATATTGAACTTGTTCAATGACTGGAGAACTTAAGATGATGGAGCGTGTCTACCATACAGGGAACCTCGAGAAGATAAAGAAGGTGAAAGTACTAAATCTCCTGGCCCCAAAATTTCCTAGGAGATGGAGAAAGGAGAGTCAACTTCCTCGGGTAGTGATGGACAAAGAAAGCAACAACCCTTAAAAAAGGGATTCTCTAAAAGGGTTTTGGATGGTTCAAAACCCACAAAGTAGTACCAAATATGAAAATTACACTTTGATGGCTCTAAATGAAAACAAGGAGCAGGAGCGGGGATCAAACTCATAAATTTGAGAGGTAAGTCTTTTGATGTTGCATACAGATTACAATTCTGGTGCACTAAAAATGTTGCAGAGTAGGAATCATTTGTTCGTCGACTCCTCCTGGCCCGTGAGAAAGGAATAAAATCCCTAACAATATAAGGAGATTCACAATTGGTCATCAAGTAAGTCTGTAGTTAGTATTCTTCCAATGATAAGAGGTTTTCAGCCTACCAAAATAGGGCATGGGACTTGATAAATGACTTCAAAGAATTCAACATCAAGGCCATCCTGTGAAGGAAGAACATGGTGTCCAATGCCCTAGCTGTGTCTACCAGTTCGCTACATCCGATGGAGAATTCTAAACAAAATAAGTTCTTAGTTGAACTTTTTTCAGCCCTAGCCATCCCAAACAATGTTACTAATTTCCAAGTCTTTCAAGATGACCAACACTTCTTAGAGTTCATCATGTGTGCAGGAGTGTTCAAGAAACAAATCATAGATGAATAAAAAGTAGAGGTGGAAGAAGAAGTTAGCATGGAAGACCCCGATGATCAAGGCATTATAAACCTAAGAACCAATTTCATACCCAAAGGAATGTTGGAACTAGAGATGATTTTTGACAGTGATGGAACCACTATGAAAATAAGTCCAGACATACAACCCGATGGTAAAGAGTATGAATCCTACAACCTTGGCACCGAAGATGAGTCAAGAGAAGTTCACATTGGGAGGGTATGTACCAAAGAGGAAAGGGAAAAGATGGTCCACCTCCTTATAAAGTATAGAGATGTCATAGCCTGGAGTTATGAAGAGATAAAAATATATGATGCCTCATTCATTATGCACAATATCCTACTGAAGCCAGACTCCAAACCATTCCGCCAACATCAATGACCCGTCAACCATACTATGGAGCCCTTGATACAAAACGAAGTTCAGAAGCTACTAGATGCTAGAATCATATTCCCCATAGGACACTATATGTGGGTCACAAACTTGGTGCCAGTAAGAAAGAAGACCGGTGAGATCAGGTTGTGCGTGGACTTCAAGAACTTGAATAAATCGTCTCAAAAGGACAATTACCCCCTCCCATCTCTTGATGAAGTGTTGTAGATAGTTAATGGGTTGAAAATGATGTCCTTCCTCTATGGTTACTCTAGATACAATAAAGTAATGGTACGGGAAGAGGACATACTTAAAACAACATTCACAGCCAAATGGGGAACCTTCGCTTATCGACGAATGACTTTCATCTTAATTAACACTAGGGCCACTTTCAAGAGGAAAATGGACATAGCTTTCAAAGGGCTAGTTGTGAAATGCATTATCATTTACATGGAAGACCTCACATTATTTTCAAGAAAAATAAAAGATCACGTAAATGATGTTAGAAAGTGCCTTCAAAGATGTAGGGAATATGGGATTTCCCTCAATCAAAAGAAATGTGTGTTTGGTGTGAATAAAGGAAAGTTTTTGGGACACATCATTTCAGAATATGGGATAGTCATCAACCCCAAGAGGGTAGAAGCCATTCTGAATTTGACATCACCTCATAGTCGCAAAGAGATGAAATCCTTCTTCAGGAAGATCAACTTCGTAAGGAAGTTCATCAGCAACTTTGCAGAAATAGTAAAACCCCTAAATGACATGCCAAAAAAGAATGCCAAGATTGAGTGGACTATCCCAGTAAAGAAATATTTTTAGGAGATAAAAGGTGTGATCACTATGGCTCCTATCCTTGTCAGCCCTAACTACACCATTCCTTTCAAAGTATACTCTTTCACTTCAGAGCACTCATGCGCAGGTATCCTACAAGAGTTTGACCTAGAAATCTAGCAAATAAAACTAGTAAGGAGCCAAGGCTTGATGAAACTGATCTCTGAAGTAGAAGAAGGTCTAGTATATCAAACTTACATCGATCAAGGTGTGATCACTAATAAATAATATCAAGACATAGTCTACTACCTACTACAAAATCACTGCCGACAGGGGATGAATAGTTCATAGAGAATGGCCTTGAAAATCAAAGGTAGCTTCTACATGCTAAAGAATAGCCAATTGTATAAACACAATTATCAGGGTTTGTACCTTATGTGTCTGGATAGGCTTGAAGAAAATTAAGTCCTAGAAGATTTTCATGACAAATATAGGACAGGGCACGGTTCAGGTCAAGCAACTGCTCACCAAATCCTGAGGGTAGAATTTTTTTGGCCAACATTATACAAAGACACTAGAGAGCATGTAAGATCATGCCACACTTTCCAAAAAAGTGCAACCCAGGAGAGAAATTTGGTGATGCCCTTATAGCCAGTATATGAGGTACGCCTGTTCTCCTAATGGGGATTAGATTTAGTTGGAGTGATTAACCTCCCTTTATCTACAGGATACAATTTCATTCTAATAGCTACCGATTACTGCACATGCTAAACACGGGCCCAAGAATTGAAGAATTACAACACGGAGGTAGCGACCAAGTTCCTAGAGGAGCGCATCATAACCAGGTTTGGAATGTCATTCTATCTAGTATGTGATAATGCTCCCTCTTTTTCATCCATGTCACTCATGCAATGGACCTTTAAAAACTACGTAATCCTCAAATTCTCCTCCAATTTTTATCCATAAGGCAATGAAGTAGCAGAGTCTACCAAGAATAACTTAACTACAATGATCAAACATCACCTAGACAAAAATCCCCAGGATTGGTACACACAACTGAAATATGCCTTGTGGACCGACAAGGTGAGGATCAAGAATGCTTTGGGGACATCCCCATACCAATTGGTTTATGGATTGCAACCGATCTTCCCTATGAACTTGAAAATTCCAATCTTGAGATTTATGGACTAATAGATGGGAGGCAAAGATCAAGTACAAGTTAGACTTATGAACCTCCTCAACCTAGAAGAGAGGAGAACCTTGGCCCTGGAGCAAGTGTCAAAGCACTAGCCCATTGTCAAGCAGTGGTTCAAAAAGAGAGCCACCATTAAAGCCTTCAGGATCTCTGACCTTGTCCTCATGTGGGATAAGGAAAAACAAAAGCCAGGTAGCCACACCAAATTCCAAAAGTTGTGGATAGGCCCTTATCAAATATCAAACATGTTGCGAGAAAACACTTTTAGGATCAACACTTTAAATGGAGAGTTGACCCCATTTCCAATCAATGGGAAATTCCTCAAACATTACTTTGGATCCTAAGAAGGAATACCTTCCATCCCTTGTATCATAGCCTTTTTCTTTCTTTGTTTTTCTTTCCTTCATATGTTCATTTTCTCCATCGTCGGTCCTTTCCTCTATCCTTGGTCACCTCCTTTTGTCAGGGCTCATTTTACTTTGGGTCAAGTGTGTCTTGGATTCATTCCAAGTGGTCCCTAAATGGGAGCAAAGGTATTTCTTAGTCAAATTCTGCAAGGAAACATACAATGTAGAGAACACTCCAAAAGACAAAGTGGTGACATCAATCATTGGTGAACAAGAAGATGTTTAAAGCTCGGTCATCCTAAATCACTGAAACACATTAAGAGACAACACCCAAGAACATTGGTTTTTTGAGCATTTTTTAGTTGCAACCAGCATTAGTGCATGGATTTGTCTACCCACCGATCCCATAACCCAAGTCTAAATGAATGTGAAGGCAATGAAAAAAAGAAATAAATAGTTGAAGAAAGAGAAGAAAGAGAACACAAAAATAAAAGTGGCCTGAAGAGGTCACAAGTGCGAAATCTGGGTGGCATAGCTTAATCACTGCTCAGATCAACCAAAGAAGAAAGTATGGACCTGAACACATGGAATAAACATACATCCAAAGCCTGATATGTTTCATGCACCCAACAGAAATAAGAACAACTATCCAAAGAATAGAACTCTCAAGAAAAAGATATAGCCTATAATACAAGATAGACTATGGTGACTATGAAAAACTCTATCAGGGCTATGAACGCCCGGCTGGCAGTAGAGAAAGGTTATACTTGAGATTTGGGGAAATCTTTGTCGGGGCTATGGACACCTGACTGGTAGAAAATCTCTTTCCGGGAAGCCTTGGTCTACATAGTGAAGGTTGGGAACATCTAACGAGTGTTTAGGTTACCATAATCAAAGGTCAAGGAATGAACACACACTAAGGAGACCAACAGAAACTTCAAAATTGAAATTCATTGAAAGATCATCAACACATACATCTCTTGGTTTTCGTTCCACTGCAAAGTTACAACCCAAAAGAGTCTTGATGATGAATAAATGCCTTGGTCATTCCTCCCTTTTGTTGGTGCTATTTGTTGTGGGTCCACAACACACACCCCATTTTGGTCCTCTGACCATGGGGACCCCCCTCTTTTTTTTGTCTTTTGGTTTTTTGAGTGTTCCCCTCTCCCAGTTCCTTGTAAGTGGGTCTCTGAATGGGCCTGTTGAGCCAAGTCAAAACATTTTCGTATTTTTTTCCCTTTTGGCATTTTGGAGGACCTAGAGTCCTCCAAAATTACAAAAATAACCAAAAGGACAAAGTTTGGCTCTTTCATTTTTTTGGCCTTCGAAAACACCGAAAAGGCCAAAGGACAAAACCTTCAGAACTTTAAGTGTTTTGGACCCTGAAACACCGAAAGGTGGTGACGTCATCTATGGGATATATAAGGGCTTGATCCCTAACTGATTCTTCACTTTGTGTTTTTTTTCCTCTACATCTTCCTTTCTCCCTCGTGCTCATCATTCTAACGCCCTCACTCTTTCATGGCCATGTGCTCTTTGCCTTCATCATCCTCCACCCCTCGCACTTGAAAGGTAGGTTTTACTTGCTTTCCATTTTTGTTTTTCCTCTGGTGGTTAGGTTAGGATTTTGTGTTTTTTTGTCCACTCTAGTATGTTTCCCCCCAAGTCCTTAGGGTTTTCACCCTTGGGCTTGCGAAGGAGGCTCCCTCTCATTTTGTATTTTTTCCATATTTTATTTTGTCCCCTAGGGTTTCCCATCTCGCAACCATGTCATAGTTTTTTGGCCTCTGAAAGGCCAAAAACCTTCCACCTCACAAACTGTTGCCAAGTGCCTCTGAGATTCTTGGTGATGTCAATGTTTTTGACCCTCGAGATGTCTGAAATCCCTGAAATGCTGAAAGGGCCGAAACTCCGAATGGCAGGGTCTTCCATCTGCAGATTTTGGAATTTTGGAGTCTGAGATTATGTTTGGAGTTTTGCACCCCAAAATTTTGAAAGGCTCTATTCTTCATCGCTTTTCCTTTCGCACTTTTGGCCCTTTCAAACCCCGTCCCAGTTTTTGGCGTCTGAAAGCCCAAAATGGATGAAAGTGTGAAATCTACATTTATGGCTACTTAAAGAGATTTTCACTTCTGTTTTCTAGATTAAATCAGTTTTTTCCTATTTTTGTAGCTTCCTTTTCAATAAAACACTAATACTTGCCCTTTTCTCATAGGAATGTCAGAGTAATGAACAGTGCCTCCAATGAAGTACATGTTCAAGGGGAATCACCCCCTTTTAAAGATTGTAAATAAACACATAGAAATCATAGACATTGACATTGGGAACGTGGACTGGGATGAGTTCCTGGCAAGTTGCTCCCAACCAGTAGCAAGATCTGTGGACTGCACTTCACTAGTCCTTTCAGGTCTGGTTAATGCAGTAGCCCACCCAGTGGATGTCTCCTCATCTGTTTTGATCATGACCCTTTCAAACCATTACATTCTAGATGAAAGAGTGGTCAGAAAAATAGAAGGACAGGTAGTGCTGGACATAAGGCCAGACATCATAGAAGATGTCTTCCACCTCCATAAGGTTATAGACAAGTTCTATGAATTCTTCATTGGAAAGGGCCTTAGATTTTTCACAAACAAAGGTGAAGAGGGATATGAGATTGTGAATAAAAATAACCTCAAGAAACCACTTCTAAAAAACAAGTTGGATAAGATAGACCTGAGGAGCGGGTATTTGAAAGATGACATCCATGCAGCGGTAATATTACTAAGCAGAGTGTATGAAATATCCTAGTCCATCAAAATTGAGGATTGGATGATCCTCCTAATAGAGAATATCAGAGGCCGCAAGTCCAAGTTTGATTAGGGAACCATTATCAGTGACAGATTGGATGAATAGCTAACTGCGGTGAGACATAACCCAAAATTCTATATGCGTACATACATAGTGTACTTATTAGCCACATGGGAAGCTTATCCAGGACTGACTAAGAGGGGAACATAATGACATAAATGCATGGCCCCATGTTGCATACCCACATCTAGTAAGAAGGGAAAATATGCTAGAGGATAGCCTCACTAGTAAATTTTAGCCCTATTTTTTATGATGATTTGTCGCAATTTAGACAGCAATTGGTCTATAAAATGATGACTACTGTCGTCGGTCTTTTTTGCGTCGATTTTACATCACACTAAACCATCGTCAGTATTTTGACACAAATAGGGTGGATTTATCGACGGAAGATGTGTTGAAATTTTTGGTCTAGCCTGGACCCTACTTTCCACCAAGGCGACCAACGTCAGTCTAAATGTCAACAAACTCTGCTCGATGAAGGCGTCGAGACTATAGCATCGGCGTTGAAAAGCTAAGTGTCATGTGTCGAAATTGTGATGCACAATGGTTGATTATGTTGTTGATTGTATAGCATCGGCATCAATATGCTTAGTTTCATGTGTTGAAAGTGCGACAAACAATAGTTGATCATGTCATCGATTGTATAGCATCGGCGTCGATATGCTAAGTGCTTTGTTTCAAAATTTCGATAGCCTGTGCCATTTTTTTAAAAAAAAATTATATATTATCGTATAAAATATGTATAAATATATATATATAATATGTATGAGACTCTTTCTATTGGGATTAGTATTCACCTTTTACATTTATAACCACAAAGCATTAATATTGCCAGAGGAGAAATGGCCAGGTTCATTTAGGTGTAATGGGCATCTTATCCCAATGTAGTGATTCTTGTTTAATGTGTATGTGACATGCTTCGTATCCTTCTAAGATTTTCTTAGTGTGCATATCCTTTCTGGGTTAGCATGACCACTCGTGGTAATCTGTTGTGTGGTTGGATCCACTATAGATCCAACATACAAGTTTTATGAAAATGATTTGAACAAAGCATTTTCATTGTACTATATATTCACAGCCTCAAGAAAAATCAAACTAACTAAGAAAGCTTCATTTACCTATAGATTTGTGTGCTTGTCTGAGTTTGATACACAGATCTGCGTATCAAAATCAGACAAGAACACAAATCTATAAGTAAATGTTGATTAAATATTTTATTTTTAATAGCATTTTAAAAGGCTATTTAAATGTTTTGACGGTTTGATAAGAACAAAATTGGTATTCATCATAATGGCATGTCTCATCATCACAACTAATCCACCTTAAACAATTGAATATGTTTTCTTGTATTAAATATTCATTAATCAAAATTTGAATAGAAAATGTATACCTTGAGTACTACAATTCACATTAGAATCGATCGATGCCTCCATCGTGCTCAGTCGGTGCAGTATCAATATCGGCAGATTGCATTCCAATGTAAATAAAATAGATGTAGATATAGATGACGATATCACAGAAATCCCTAATTCACAGTCTATCATTTGTTCTATGAAACACTAAATTAGGGATTTCTGCGATATCCTCATCTGTATCTACAGCTATTGCCTTTGTTGTTGCAGGTGCTTTTCCCCTATTTGATATTTATCTTCAGGTGTCCACACTCATTCTATTGGTTGTTGCCAGCTTCTCTTTGTATCGAGAATAGTTTAACATTCTCTGATAAACATAATTGTAGGCATCATGGTAACATTTTTTTGGAGACAATGTAATTGAGTGGTATACCCAGACGATGGAGAGAAACTTCTGCACCTCCGAATCCAAGTTGTTATCCATCCCGCAGTGTCAACTTGGAATCGGAGGTGCAGAAATTGCTCTTTGTGTAGGTATACAACTCAATTATGTTGTCTCCAAAAAAATGTGACCATGATGCCTACAATTATGTTTCAAGAATAGTTTAATTAACATTCTCTACTTAACAGGGCCAACCACGTGAAGGTGGAAGC
>MU223457.1:5147361-5187281 GCA_018584345.1 Thuja plicata | reverse complement strand
GGACATGGACTGAAATTTACATCTTCTCTTATGAAACATTTTTGTCTTGTGTAAGTTGCAGAATAGACTCTGGATTTTGGTCTTCAAATTTTTGTTGGTGGTATCTGCAAAGTATCAAGCTTATACAAGGTTTGATGATCAATATATCGGGTGACTATAGGATCATGGCTTTTAGGAATTGCAATAATTTTGTCCATTTCTTGATGCCATTGATAATATTTTTTGAACTTTCAATGTGCTTCACAGATTATTATCCAAACAATTATTCTGCTATGGGCCAGCACGATGATAAATTTTCTTTGATATTGAGAAGAACTAAGCTTACTCACCTCTAATGTTTCTTACAGAATGTCATTTACAAAGTTTCTCACACAATGAAATTTTCAAAAAGATAAAACCCTACGATATTACAAGAGCTTCAAATACAAAGATACAAGGCTACATTTTAGGTATTCATCACTCTCTTGCAATAACAAAGGTAATATTTTTAGCCATAGAAGATATAGAAGGTACCCAGAAAGGCAACATAAATAGAACGTATGCAACCATCTCAGGAAGCCTTGGGGTTTCAAAAGGACACCAAATCCATACATAAATGTTTTAGGTTTTATATATTTGAATAAAATTTGCAAAGAAAAATGCCATAACTATGAAATGACAACATTGAATTCAATCCAAATTTATTGCAAAGGAATTTTCAAGAAGCTCCCACAAAAAAAAACTTTAATAGCGAACCCTTGGTAGAAAGGATTAATAGTTACATAGAGAAAAGATTCAAATACTACATCAGATCCACGCAAAATCTGTGGGGGACCTCTATAATAACAGTAATTTTACAAAGATTAGCAAAAATGGAGTGTGTGCCCCTTACCTATTGTGCAAAATTGCAGCACATGAACCCGTCTCCTGATACCAAAAGCACTTCGGCACACGAAATCGATCGCAAGCAATGAAAATTGTGTTTAACACTATTCTTTTTTTTTCTATATAATCCCGTGTTTGTCGATATTTCAAAATTTCTTCTTAAACTTAATATATGTCGATATTTCAACATTTTCGGGAGCATAAACCCAAAAAAAAGAGTTTTACAAGCCAAATTGGACTGCCGTCAAAAAGTTTGGTCTAAAATATAGGCCTAATGTACTAGTGCCTAGATTACAGAATACTAAATGATGCCTTCATTTTTGTGATCATCTGATCTATTAAAGGTGACTTCACAAATAGGATCTCAGAATAAGAAGATTCCAAGGTGAGGGTCATTGTGTTCTATTACATACAATTTAGAACATTCACATATATCTGGGTGGCAGGGTCTACTTTGAACCCGAAGAAGCTACCCAAGTACCCATCTGATTGGGTGATTACTTTAGAAATGGCTAGGCATCTCATAGATGCCTATGATCATATAAAGCATAAGAAGAAGTATTATTGGGACTTCCCTATTCTTCTGGACCCCTAAACACTCCAAGATATGAATTTTTTCAAATCCTTGACCTTGAATTGGGATGAGTTCCCACTTCAAAATTACAGAATAGTCTGGCCCAGGTTTGCCCCAATAGGTACATACAACCACATTATTGGAAAATTCTATATTCATGAACCACACCTTGAAGATCACTGGGTAAACTCTGTAGATGATCATGAGGTCAGAATCAGGGACTATTATAGGATGTCCCTCACCCTGGCATAGGAGAACTTGAAGACCCCAATTCCCCTGAAGGTTTGGGAAAATGATTCAGATAGGGTGCTGGAGAAAATTTATACTTTGGATAAAATATACAACATGCCCATCATGAACGCAAAAATTGATAAGGATGAGAATGATGACATTGAATTTTGATTTAGGCATGTGATCGGAACAACCAAAACATGGATAAAAAGGCCTTATAAGATAGATCCAATCCCAGTGAAGACATTGATGCATCCACCCAAGAAGGTAGATAAGCAACGCAGGGAGAAGTCTACAGTGCCCCAGTATAAGAAAGCACCACCACATAAACCAAGCATGATTTATGGCCATGAACGTGTGGTAGAGTATGGTTCAAATCAAAGGCACAAAGCTCAAAAAACTAGAATGACTGGATAAATAGATCCTCAAGTGGGATAATCACAGGTCCCACAAGATGAACGCACAGCCACTTCTGGGCAATCTCCTCCTACCACCGAAAAGGGGAAGAAAATGTATAAAAGGAGGAGATTTTCTATGTCTCCACAACTTGAAACCTTACAATAGTATCACGAAGAAGAAGAAGAAGAAGAAGAAGAAGAAGAAGAAGAAAATGTACCTCTGGTCAAAAGGACAAGATCTCAGAAGAGGAAGGAAAAGGAGACTTATAAGAAACACATAGAAGATCCTAAAGAGAAGGATAATCCCTTGGATGCCTTAGGCTCAGATGAGTTCCAAATATCTAATTTTAATGGCCTAAAAGGCTTTACAGACCAGGAAAAGGACACGCCTAATTTGAAAATAGGGTTTGACATGGAAGCTCCTACACTTATCCATCTGCATGTGGTTCTCACTCCACCTCTGGCCCAGTTCACCAATCTGGCACTAAATGTGCCAATCACAAGGGTAAGCTCCAACACAGGCTAAGGGCCTGAAACTCAAGATGCCCCAGCAACTCATAACATACCAGGGGACAGAACCATAGGAGAAAGCTCCACTTCCACTCCACCACATCATGTTCTCATTCCACCAACCTCTCTCCCACCTCTAATTCCCACTCCACCACCTTCTCTCCCAACTCCAAGGTGGACTCCACCTCCTTCAAATTCTACTCTGCCACCTCCCATTCTGACTCTTCCTAGTCCTACTCTTCCACTCATAATGTCTCTTCCTACTCTGCCACTCACAGTGCCAACACCTATCCCACCTCCATTTGTAACCCTACCATGCTTCATCCTGACTCGTCAGGGGTCAATAAGCACAGAAGTCATGTCATATTTTAAAACTACACTGGAGGTCATGACTGGCCTCAATATAGAAGTGTTGATTATTTCTTTGGGGGATGAGGGCCAAGGTAAGGATGGAAAAGATAGGGAAGCAGAGGAAAAGATGGGAGGAGAAGGAAGGGGAGAAGGAGAAGTTCATGAAGAATAAGTGAATGAGGGAGATGAAAAATAGGTGGGGGAACAAGATAAATAATCAGATGAGCAATTGACCTTGGGGTCACAAAACTTGGCTTCAATCCTACACATTGCCCCATATGAGCCAGTCCTCGTCTTTAGCAAACTTACTTGGTTTAATAAAGAGATTCATACTCAGAAGAGGAGTTATACTGATGAGGAAGATAGGGAAGACACAAGTATGACATCTTTAGGTCAATCCTTCTACCAAACAAAGGTCAGCATACTAGCTAGGACAATATCCTATGTCACCCAAGACACTAGGGGTTAATGGAAGGAACAAGTAGAAATTCCTTTTGTTAGCACTTCTCAAACATAAGTGACCACTAAAGATTACACACTTGAAGAGGTAGACTTGGGTGAACCTACTAGGGAAGAGAGAAAGACATTGGTAGCTTTAGGGCTCAAGCACACTTTAGGATTCATGAGCAAGGATGAGGAAACCATTAAGTCCTCAATAGAGAAGAATGAGGCTTTGAAAAGGTTCATTCATAAAATGGTAGGTCCTATTAATCCAAGTTTCTCGGGGGCCTCAATACAAGTCATATTAGAAAAGAGGGCCACCCATGACTTACTGGTAGGTTTGATCCCTTCCTTCATCCAAGAAAGTGTGGAATGGAAAAATGACTTTGAACAATATGGACAAGAGGCCATCAAAATGGTGTTTAAGCCTTTCCGAGTCATCTTGGTTGAAGCAACAAAGTTGATAGATCTGATAGAGAACGAAGGTGGCTTAGATTCCAAGATAACCAAATGGGAAGCCACCCTCCAGGACCTAAAAATAATCAAGAAAAAAAGCTTTGAGATCCTAGTGAAGATATATAGGGTGAAGAATTAGACAACTTTGAAACCAGGATCAAATGCATAGCCAAGACAATTAAGTTCTGTGAAGAGTGTCAAGCCCATATATTAGAAAAAAAGGAGGAGGTCATGGAATGGGTTAAAGAGATACATGGTTTCTTCACAGGGATTGGCCTTGACTTATACCAGGACCAAGATAAGAAGATCATGCATCCATCAAAAGAATTGGTTCAAAATTTTAGAGATACTCTGCCAGAGGTCAGCACCAAAGAGGCCTTACAAGAGTTGTTCTACTCCATGGAAGACATGCAGGTAATGTCAGAACATGAAGAGGAGATCAAGTTCTTTGCTTCTAAATTGACCATATTCTAGGAGAAGCAAGAATGAAGGGTCAATAAAGTAAAGAGGAAATAGATAAATTATGAAGTTCAGGAGATAATACAAAGGCTCAGGGTTGCACATCCATAAGTCTATCCAAACAGACTCTTCAGGCCTCTTCAGCAGTTTTGAAAATGACAATTTTCACACTTAGTAATTTTCTCTAAGGCTAAGTTTGACCTTACGGCCTTTCGGCCAAGGCATCTTTTTGGCCTTGCCAACTTTTTGGCCTTTTGGCCTCTGAAAGGGCCAAAACTTTTGGGCCTCTAGAATTTGGTTTCGACACTTAGCATTTTTTGGGGCACTAAAAAACTTTGGAGGAGAAGTCAGGCTCCAAAAATCAAGGTATTTCCAGTGAGATCACTTTTTTACATGGAGTTTGAACTCCAAATCAGATGGGTTCCTGACTGGAGTTAATTTTGAAGGACTAAGGGTCCCCTATCAGTTCCCACCATAGAGAGAACCCTAGATAAAGATTACAAGGGATAACTCCAAGATCAAGAACAAGACTTCAGTTGCATGCAGAGAAACCCTATCTTCTTTCTCTCTCTTTTCTTGATGAGTTTGATCCTTCTTGCATGGACAAACTGATTGTAAATGGATTAAAAATTTATGAAAGTTGCTTAGTATAATTTAGTAATAGCTTTCTTTTAGCAAATTTTTGGTTTTAGTTTATTTTCATAAATTTAGACTCTCTGATGCCCTAATTTCAGCATTTAGAGTTTGTAGATGAGAACTCTATGTATTGTAATCAAAAGTGATGTAATAGCATCGGATTCCTAATGCAATAAAATCTATGAATTGGTTCTTCATTCATGGTCTGAAATTTCCTCTATATATGTGAAAGTGATGAATTTGTGCATGCTTTTTCATTATTTTTAAAGAGCCAATTGTTTAATGTGTTTCAAATCTGCATTTCTTTTAGTTGGAGTTTTCTATTATCTATCTACCTTGTTGTGACGAATCCATAGAAGAGATCATCTATTGGGATTTACAATGAATCTATCTCATGTGTGTGCATGACTTGGTAGATTCATGATTTGATAGGTTTTAAAAATCTTGCATGAGTGAATACATTTTCTCTCCAAACGATTGCATCCACCGAGTATACAATTGTGACATCATCTTATTTATACTTCATGGGTTTGTTCCAAACATCTCCATCATTCAATTTGCAAGGGAAGATCAAAAATGGTTTATGTCCATTACGATTTCATTTTTTAGCAAGTTTATTTCATTTCTTGTAACCCTACTCATTTAAATTTTGTCATAATTTTGAAAGTAGTCGTCATCTTGAAAATACAAAATTGCATCTTAAATTAAAATACGAATTGATGTTAAATCAAAAAATACCAATAAAAAGTACTAAATTTGTTTTTCAGTTTGATGTCTTTAATGTACCAGCAAAGGCCTCCTCATGAACATTCACATTTATCTTCAACTGAGTAACCATGCAGGTTGTGACCCAACCCTGGAGAACCTTGGGAATAACTTTGTTATTCATTCAAGAGAGGAAATTGAATCTCGAGATCCTAGCCATTAACTTGAGTAAAAATTATGTTCAACACTTACCAATCATGGATCTGTATCGATTTGCATCCACTACACTTGACCCTTTATCCTTAGATAGCTTGCATCCTGTCACCATGGGGGTTCCAACAGGCCTAGAATCTTTCATTCCAAAAATCTTCAATACTTATTTTATGTAGTTAGACTAACTAATATAGATACCATCTTTTGGTTGTGAAATTTTCAATCCAATAAAGAACTTAATTTCTCCTATCGTTGACATCTCAAACTCTTTCTTCATCTATTTTTCAAACTTCAAGCTCATCTCATCATTTCCTCCAAAGATAATATCATCAACAAATACTTCAGCTAATAGTACCTTATTACCTTCAACCTTCAAGTACACATTTATATCCTCACTCATTCTTTTGAAATCAATCTTAATGAGCTAAGAGTGTAATCTTTCATACCATGCTCTAGGTGCTTGTTTCAGTCAATACAGTCCCTTTTGCATCTTTCACACCATGTCCTTGTTCTCAGTCAAAGAAAATCCATCGGGTTTCTCTATGTAAACCTATTCTTCAAGAATCTCATTTAGAAAAGTGGATTTGAAATCCATTTGAAAATTTTTTAACTTCTTATAAGTAGAATAAGAAAGTAAAATTCTTACCCCTTCAAGTCTTTCCACAGGAGAAAATATTTCTCCATAGTCCAATCCTTCCTCTTGTGCATAGCCTTTACACACAAGCCTTGCCTTATTATGAACCACTTCTACATCTTCATTTTTTTTTTTCCTGAAAACCCATTGTGTGCCAATCAAATTTTTATCTGATGGTCTAGGAACAAGTCTCCATGTGCCATTCTTAACAATATGATCAAGTTCTTCTTCCATGTATTTTATCCATTCTTCACTTTTCAAGGCTTCCTTCATAGTTTTAACCTCAAACTTTGAAATCAAAAATGTAATCTCTCTGATTCTCCTTTTTGTGTGTACTCCAACATCTTTATCACCACTTATCTAATCAGGGGAATGATTCAATCTCATATACCTTGGAATAACAGGTTCAAGTCTAGGTTCTTCTTCTTCGTGTTCCACCGGTTGAACCACTTCTTCCTCATTTTTCTATTCAATGGTTTCTTTTTCTAACGGTTGCACATGCACAAATTCCATAATATTTCCTAGTTCTTTCTTTCTTGTTTCATCATATTTCTCTAGATATTCATCTACCTTCACACTTGCACTTTCAACCATCTTGTTAGTTCTTTTATGGAAATACTTATAGGCCTTTATTTTAGTAGAATATCCCAATAAAATACCTTCATCACTCTTAGGATCAAACTTGCCAGTAAAATCATCTCTTTTGATATAGCATCTACTACTACAAACTTTGAAATGTTTAACACTAGGTGTGTGACCATACCATAATTCATAAGGTGTCTACTTTGTTCATTTCTTCACTTGCACCCAGTTAAAAGTGTAAACTACAATATTGTTAACTTCTCTCCAATAAATCTTTTGTGCATCACTTTGAATCAGCAAAGTCCTAGTAGCATCTAATATGGTTTTGTTCCTCCTTTTAGCAGCTCCATTTTGCTAAGGTGTTCTAGGTGCTGACATCTGCCTCTTGATTCTATTTTCTTCACAATATTTGACAAACTCTGGTGAAGAGAATTATCCTCCTCTATCAGACCTTGGGCACTTCAATCTTTTACTTGTTTCATTCTCAAAAATTTATTTTAAATCTTTTAACTTTTAGAAAGAATGACACTTATCCTTCAAGAAAGTCATCCACATCATCCTTGAGTAATCATCAGTAAATAATATGAAATATTTATCACCATGATAGCTTTTAATCCTCATAGGACCACACAAATCAATGTGCACTAAATCCAATATATTCTCTGATGAAAATTACTTGTTACTGAAAGTAAAACTAGTTATCTTACCCAAATGACATTCCTTACACATCATGTTGTCTGGTTTAATTAATTATGGAGAAACTCTGATTGCTTTCAAATTACTAACTTTGACAAAACTATCAAAGTTCACATGAAAAAACCTTCTATGCCACAACCAACTATCCTCAACTCTAGCCATCAAACAACTATTTACAGTAGTATTTAGATGGAATAAATTACCTGTAGTCTTCCTACCAGTTGCAATCATATCACCTGATCCTCCAAGTATCCTACACGTGCCTCCTTTGAACTCCAGCCTATAACCTTTACCATTCAAATGACCCACACTCAATAGATTATGGGTTAGACCTTCTACAAAATAGACATCATCAACATTACTCTTACCATTAAAATAAATTGTACCCTTCCCTTTAAGAAAATAGGGTGTATTGTTACCGAGCCCAACAACACCACCATCAAATTATTCAAGCTTGATGAACTTACTTTTGTCACTGGTCATGTGATGAGAGAAGCCACTATCAATGACCCACTCCCTGGCTTGATCTATGAGAGAGACTAAGGCCTTTAAACCTTCTGTGAAATCCTCTTTTAATATGAAAAATACTAACTCCCCTTCTTCATTGTCTTCTAACTCCTCATCAGTCACACCTTCATCTACAAAAACATAACATTGCTTCTTTCCTTTTCCTTTAAATATTTTAATCTTATCTTTTCTTTTTCCATTAGGAAACCTAGAAGCAATATGTCCAATCTCATTTCATGAAAAACACATTAAAGGTAACTTTCCTTTGTACTTACTGGCTCCTCTAGGTAATCTCCTTGCAAGTAAAGCTTCAAGTTCTTCTTGTTTTATTTCTTCTTCAAAGATATCTTCAAGATCCCTGGAATAACTTGTCAAGTAGGCTGAATTATGACTTATTTATTTTCCCTTCTTCTCTGATGCTAATGAAAAAGAGGCCTTAAAAGATGCTTCAACTTTAGGCATACTATTATCATAGTTACTTAATTCAAAAGTAGTGATCTTACCAATTAATCCATCAATAGAAACAATATCAAATGTCCTTGATTCTTATATAGCAGAAACTCTAATGGCATAAGAAGGTAGAAAAGTTCTCAACATTTTACTTACCACATTACTTTCTTCAATTTTACCACCAAAAGCTTTAATAGAACCAACTACTTCTTTTATCGTTTTACCATACTGAGCAATGTTCTCACCTTCCTCCATTTTCATGTCATCCATGTATATCTCCACTATATTTTAACTTTAACTTTTCCAAAACCTCATATGAAGTCTCAATTCCATGCACATCAATATACTCAGTTTCAGATAGAGCAAGAATCCCGGTAGGAAATGTATATTTTGTTTCCACATGATTCCATAATTGTAGCCCCATTCCTTTCAGATAGATCTTCATCATGTCACTCCATATAGTCTAGTTGTCTCTTTTAAACTTAGGACCTTCCTTCTTCATCATCAGATCTTTTCCTCAAGTTGTTAATCTTACCAAAAAGAGAACCTAAGCTCTGATACCAATTTTTAATAGTATAAGGTCCAATATTACTGAGAGGGGGGTGAATTAGTAATCTATCAAATCTGAAACTTTTCACAATTCATTCAACACTGTAAACCACATTCATCAACTTTATACCTTATGCATGCAATAAACAAAGTAACGATATAATCATACACACAAACAAAAAAGTAACACTAGTATTTTTATCATGGAAACCCTGATTAAGGGTGAAAACCACGGTGGGGATCAACACCCACAAAATATTTACAATCTTCTAAAATGTGCCCTGTTAAAGGCCTAGCTCTATTAGGAGCTTACAATGATGCTCTATTAGTGGAAGACCCTGTTAGGAGTCACCTTGTTACTGGATTTACCTCTAGCCCTATTAGAATATTCACCCTGTTAGGAGTAACCTTGTTAAAGGATTTCATACCCTATTTAAAGAGTCATCCTATTAAAGGATTTACAAATTAGACCTCTTAAAGTCTATCTGATTGAGGGATTTTCTTGTAGAAACTGTTAGGAATCAAAAAGTACTATGATCTAGGTGTAGCATGCCTCCTCTTCTTGTTAAAATCCAATTAAGCACAACACTTCTTCTTCTTCTTGTAGCCTATCTTCACTCTTCATTGGACCACACCTTTTCATCCATGATCTACACTTGCATTATTCATCATTTTACATATAAATACATTACAAGTTCATTAGGTGACCACCACCTTAATCATGACCTAATACATTTAATTTAATCATTAAAATATGTTGGAGCTCTAAAATTATAGATAAACTTTATAGTGGCTAAGTGGAATTTTATCTAAGGCACAAGTCACTACCCAAAAAAATGTTTTTGAAAGGGCCTACTTTGAATGCATGTAAAAAGAGACACGAAGCTTGGATGGAGAAAAATATTGGAGAGTGTGTTTATCACCTTTCATAGAGAAATTATAGTGGGTTTCAAACTTCAGATTTCAGATTTGATGTGTTTTGGAGATAGTCATTTGGAGGTGTTGATTTAAATCTGCACTTGTGCATGTTTGCAGTTGTCATTAAGTGACTCGCTTTGATAGTTTATATCATTGACCGGATGGATAGGCATGACATAAGGGTTGTTCCTAGGTTTTGTAGACATGAAATTGATCCTTCATGCCCATTTGAAGATTCCTGTGATTTTATTTGATAACATTACCAAAGCCTTTCCATTTGCAATTTATTATGTTTCTTTGAGTGTCAAATGAAGAATTTATGAATGCCCTACTTTGAGGTCTTACAAGTTGCACCTTGTTCAAGGAAATGAGGAATTGAATGTTCCCTAATATTGAAAACATGTAAATGTACCTCCATGAAGAGTTTTAGACTTTGATCAATCCATTTGACCACTTTTCCCAGCGCTTTCCAAATTAAACTTCTGCATTTTTATTGTGTTTGCGTTCAGAAAGTAGTTGAAGTGATAATTTTGCAAATTAATGTTGGTTGATCAGTTGATCATCAGAGAAAGCTAATTAAAGTTAAGTATTACTTGTGTGAAATTGAATCCATGTTCAAGGGTTGAGACTGTAAGGGTCTCTTTTGATAGGATTGTCAAATCAGAACCAAAAGTGATTGTGCAAATTCCCAGTGTGGGCAGATTTGATTTGGCGGAACAACCACTTTCAGAGGATTGTACTTTCATGTCAGATGGTTGTCTTGGGATTCCATTTGTGGTTATATACTCCTAATATGTGAGTCTTCTATCAAAATTAGGAGTGGAGGCTCAGGGATTGTTTTTCCATTTGTTCAAGGTCATTTCAGGAACTAGTTTCCACTGTGTTTGCAAGTGTCTTTTCCAATCTGAAATAAACAATAAACTTTGGAGATTAAAATATCTTGCCTCATAAAGCATCATGGAGATATGTTTTTGCAGAGTGATAGTAAACATGAAATTCTCCATGTCTTCTGGATTTGAGTGCTCCGGGAAGTCTTCTAGTCAGTTTTTAAAGCCGGTTCCAAAGGCCAGATGATGTTAGTGAGATCAGTTTGCATAAATATAAAGAGTTGTTTTTAATGGACGCCAGTTCAATGCTTCATCATCCAATTGCACAATGGTTTATGTTTAGGTAATCTAAAGTTGAAGGTTTATTTTAGGATGAATATTCTTAAGCCAAATCATAGGGACACAGCATGGTTTATTGAAGTTCAAATACTCAATTATGTGGTTTTAAAGTATATTATTATTTCAAATCCTTTCATGATTTAGATAATAGTACTTGTGAATGCCAGTGCAGAATGTGGAAGCATATTTGAGGCACATTTGAGGCATGTGAGAACCTAAAGGATGCATCAAATAATTATGGTTGAGTGGCATGACAAAATCACACATATGTACAAAATGAAATTGTGGATAAGGCTTTGAAAGCAAGTGAAATTTGAATGCAAATAAATTTTTAAGTACAGAATATGGAAGAATGGAGAAGTAAAAACTTTTAGATCCTTCAAGAAAATACTTGGCAGGTGTAAAAGAACATTCCACAACCTTTTCAAATAGTCCTCTCAAGCTCGCGTAGAGGAGTCTGTGCATTAATCAAAGAGGAAGGAGCTACAAAATTGATTCCCAAATGTTGTGCATGATCAGTGACTGAGGCTTGCACATTGTTTCAAGAAAGTTTGTGTAAGGAAAAATGTGGAGTTATTCACAAGGCATTTGAATCCAATGCAAGTTGTAAGAGGTAGTGCTTTGTTTTGGATAAGTTGCTTGGAGTTAAAAGCTAAAGGCCCATGCAATGCAATAACATCCCCAAAGGTGTTGCGCACACAAACAAGAGTGGAGGATGTCTGCAATGCAAGCAGAAGAAGGTATTTTATGGGACATAGGAAGAAGTCTACGCAATCCCAATAAAAGGCAGCACATTGAACTGAAAAGCCTTTGCTATTTCTAAAACCAATTTGAATGCAAATGCCAGTTAGAGCCTGTGTAGTATAAAGTGGAGCAAGAAGCCAGTGCAATGTATGAAAAGGGAGGTTGCGCAAGGTTTTAAGTGTAAAGAAAAGACTTTTAAAAACATTAAAATCTTCAAACAAATAGCATGAGGGTAGACCAAGGAAACTAGTAGATAAGGTAAAAATTTTGAAATTATAAACCAAATGCCACAAAGAAGATGGGCCTGCGCAAGGAAGGGTTTAGAAACTTCAAAGCAAAATCAAATGCAAGGTTTGCGCAAAAAGTGAAATGGGGTGTTGTATATTTTGGAGGTAAAAACAAGTGCAAATGCCCTTGGCTAGCGTGAAAACCAAATGGAGGCTTCCAAACTTGGGAAACATGTAAAATGCATTATCCCACATGCATTGGGGAGGGAAATTTTCTAATGGTTTTATATGCAAATCCTTCCATCATTGTTTGAATAAGAGCCAAAAGGCTCATTGGCAGGCCCCTTAGCTAGGGAATGTTGTGTTGACTGGAGGAGGTATAAAACATGTTTTTGGGTGCGGCAAAAGGTAAATATTTAAAAACTTGCAAACCAATAGTCCCACATTGGTGGACTGGAAGAAATTGATAGTGTTTAAATCCAAAAACACATACATTATAATGTGAAGAAAGAGCCTGAAGGCTTTGGGCCCACGCGCACAAGAGGTGTCTTGGTTTGCATGCCAGGGAAGAAACTTCAGAAGGAAACATGTTTTTGGTGGGATCTACGTGCATAGGAGATGGTGACATGTGGCAGACTAGCAGAATTCCAAGATTTAGAGGTAAGAGCTTCTCTCTAAGTCTCCAAATCTAAATAGGATTGGCTAAATCATTTAGAGATCTAGAGATACACTAGTCTCCCAATCTCTAGATCAACCCAGGGTCAAAGTGGGGTTAAGGTCAAGTTTAATCAGAGATTCATAGATCAAAGGCTTGTCTCCAAGTCTCCAAATAAACCTAGGGTCAGCGATATGATTTAGAGATCTAGATGTAAGCTTGTCTCCCAATCTCCAAATGAACCTGAAGTCAAGGTGAGGTTAAGATTGAGTTTATTCAGAGATGAAAGGCTTGTCTCCAAGTCTCCAGATAAACCAAGGGTGAGAGAAATGATTCATAGATCTAGAGGTAAGCTTGTCTCCCAATCTCAAGATAAACTCAGGGTTCAAGTTGAGTTCAAGTTGAGTTCATTCAAATATCTAGAGATAGAGCTTCTCTCCAAGTCTCCAGATAAACCTAAGGTCAAGAAAATGATTCAGAGATCTAGAGATAAAGGCAATCTCCCAATCTAAAAAAAAACCCAAGGTCAAAAAACTCATTCATAGATTAGGAGATAAAGGCAGTCTTTGAATCTCCAAATGAGCCTAGGTAGACTTGAGAGCGAACCAGCATAGGACAAGTGGAAGAATCTAGTGAATTCTGGGAAAAATATGTATAAAAGAGAGAAATGCAAGAGAAAACATGTAGGAATAGGTATATAAAGTGTCAGGAATAATAAAAGGGTACAAGATTATAGTTTAAAGGAAAATTTCAAAGATTAAAAAGAAATATAGGATTAAATTTGCACAGTCTTATAATGTTTTTAAAACATTGCAAATGTATTTGTCTTCAAAACATGAAGGAGTATTCACGAGAAGCAATTTTCAAGGGAAGAATGAAATTAGATTTCAAAGGAAATCTTGGAAGACTTTCAGATTTTGAAGAGGAAAGTGGAATCAAGTTTGTTAAGAAGAATTATTGTAGTTCAAAGGCATTTCAAAGGAAAGAAAGCAAATCAGATTTTTGGAGGAAAGAAGATATTTGCAGAAGTTTCATGCAAACAGACAGGTGTCAATTAGGGTTGATTTTGGTTTTCCCTTTCTCTATATCTTTTGTCTTCTCCATTGTTACAAGGATGGTGAAATTAATGTTGCTTGGCAGTTTTCTGATTCTGAATCTATTTTCAAATCTTTTGTCACTGTGAATGTATTGAAATAGAGGGATTTTAATGAGAATACAGTAGGAATTCCTTTTTCATATCTGTGATGTCTTCATGTGCTTGTCTTTAAATTCTTGTGTATTAAATTTGAAAGGCATTTTAAATACACTGGTTATAAGGTAACTGTGAGATTGTTTTTAAGTTTCTTTCAAGGAGAGAGTAAGTCTTAAGGGTAGTTTCATAGAGTTCTAGACTGTCATAAGAATTTGATACATAGATATGGGAATAAGAGGGTGACTTATAAGGAATTTTACTTGGGTTCTGAGTGTGTTATTATTAATAAGTTTCTGTGGATATATCTTCTTTTGACTCTTTTCCCAATGAATAAGGCATTGGTCTAGTAGTGATCATCATCAATCCATCAAAATATTGAACAATATTTTTATTTTCTTCTTAAGAGCATAGATTTTTAGGATCTATATTGAAGAATACATACATTATTGTTGATTCACTAAAGAACTAAATCCATTAGGTTATCCTACCTGAGCCTCTGAGCTCGAAGAGATGAAGGATGAAAATACTTAATCCACTGTCTAGTTTATTGAAATAATAAGTCAACATGTACACCCACCTGAGTTTGTGGAGCTCAAAGAAGAAGGATGATCAAATCCTCATTAATTAGTCATTTTACTTGCAAGAATCATGAGTTGGGAGTTATAGAGTCAAGCATTGATGCTTATACAAATTTTGCAAGAAAAATTGCTAACACAATCAATCTTTCTCAATCCTTGAACCCTAAAATGTATTACTATTCTAGAACATTTTATTACAACTTTAGGTCAGCCTTCATATCCATCACAAATCAATTTAAATCAAGAACAGTCAAACATTTTTTACTTCCTCAACATACTTCCAAACCCTGATTGAATCTGATCGCCTCGAGCAATAAAATAATAATTAATCATTACAAATTTTTTATGCCACATCACCTTGATACCTGGATCATAGAAATGTCCACTGCAATTGATCACATCATCACCACTCATCGATCTAACATCAACTACACAAACTTGTTTAAACATTTTCTAACTTGCACATAACAAACTTCTGACAACTAAAACTATACGTTATGGTACTCCAATCCTATAGAAATCATAGGATAAATAACACAACCTATTCAAGATAATCATATCATGACCGAAACACTTGAATCCATACTGACTTGATAGAATAATCAAATCATTCATTGTGTGTCAATGCATGTTCTTTTGTCTTCTTGGTCACCCTTCAATCGATCATAACTTGCTCCAATTATATTCCCATCTTACACAATCATATAGAATGCATCTAGAGATGTTTCTGAGCCTCCAACATTGATCGTACACTCCAATTATTATAGTAACACATAATTCATCTACACTCATACTTGGCATCACATCAGGAACACTGTCAATAAATACAACACCAAGTTGACTGATGAACTATAACTGATTGAATGTTTGAAGATGATAAGTTTATGATCATCGAGATGAAAAAGTGAAGGCAAGACATTATATCAGCTAATGTATTGTATTTTAATTGATGTCAACCTAATATAATCTGATTGGTCATTCACATATTTTCATAAACTTGAAGAGACCGAAGAGACAAAGTTTATGTTGTCAGGAAAACATAAAAGTTATGTATACACCGAGTGACAATAAACACTGATGGACGGTGTTTACTAAAAAGATTCAGACTTGAAAGAGGACTTAGACTGATGAGGAAGAGGGGGAAGACACAAGTATGGCATATTTAGGGAAATCCTTCCACCAAATAGAGGTTAGCATACCAGCTAGGACAATAATATCCTATGTCACCCAAGACACTAGGGGTCACTGGAAGGCACAAGTAGAAATTCCTTCTATTAGCACTTCTCAAACACAAGAAACCCCCAAAGATTACACACTTGAAGAGGTATACTTTGGTGAACATAATAGGGAAGGGAGAAAGACATTGGAAGCTTTAGGGCTCAAGCACACTCTAGGATTCATGAGAAAGGATGAGGAAACCATAAAGTCCTTAACAAAGAAGAATGAGGCTTTGAAAAATTTCATTCATAAAATGGTAGGTGTTATTGATCCAAGTTTCCCAGAGGCCTCATTATAGGCCGTATTAGAAAAGAGGGCCACCCCAAACTTACCAACAGGTTTGACCCCTTCCTTCATCCAAGAAAGTGCAGACTAAAAAAATGACTTTGAACAATACAGAGAAGATGTCTTCAAACTGTTGTTTAAGCCTTTCTGAGTCATCTTGGTTGAAGAAAAAAATTTGATAGATCTGATGGAGAACGAAGGTGGCTTAGATTCCAGGATAACCAAATGGCAAGCCGCCCTCTAGGACCTAAAAATAATCAAGAAGCAACACTACCAGATCCTCATGAAGATATATGAGGGAAACAAGTTAGAAAACTTTGAAACCTAGATCAAATTCATAGCCAAGACAATTAAGGGTTGTGAAGAGTGTCAAGCCCACATATTGGAAAAAAAATGAGGAGGTCATGGAATGGGTGAAAGAGATGGATGGTCTATTCACAGGGATTGTCCTTGACTTATATCGAGACCAAGATAAGCAGATCATGCGTCCATCAAAAGAGGTGGTTCAATAGTTTAGAGATATTCTGGCAAAGGTCAGCACCAAAGAGTCCTTGCAATAGTTCTTCTACTCCAGGGAAGACATGTACATAATGTCAGAACATGAAGAGGAGATCAAGTTCTTTGCTTTTGAATTGACCATATTCAAGGAGAAGAAAGAACGAAGGGTCAATAAAGTAAAGAGGAAAGAGATAAATTATGAAGAAGTTTAGGAGATAATACAAGGGCTCTGAGCTACACATCAAGAAGTCTTTCCAAACTGACAATTCAGGCCTCTTAAGTAGTTTTGAAAATGATAATTTTCACACTTAGTAATTTTCTCCAAAGCTAATTTCGGCCATTTTGGCCAAGGCAGATTTTCAACATTTCCTCCTTCCCAAATTTTTGGCCTTTCTCCCTCTGAAAGGGCTGAAAATTTCAGGCCTCCAGACTTTGATGTCGACACTTAGCATTTTTTAGGGCACTAAAAAACTTTAGAGGAGAGGTCAGGGTCCAAAAATCTAGGTGTTTCTAGCGAGATCACTTTTTTGCATGGAGTTTGAACTCCAGATCAGATGGGTGCCTAACTGGAGTTCATTTTTGAAGGACTAAGGGTCCCCTATCAGTTCCCACTGCAGAGATAACCCCAGATGAAGATTCCAAGGTTGAAATCTAAGATCAAGAAGAAGACTTCAGTTGCATGCAAAGAAACCCTATCTTCTTTCTCTCTCTTTTCTTGATGAGTTTGATCCTTCTTTCATGGACAAATTGATTGTAAATGGATTAAAAATCCATGCAAGTTGCTTAGTATTAGTTAGCAATAGTTTTCTTTTAGAAAAGTTTTAGTTTTAGTTTATTTTCATAAATTTAGACTCTTTGATGCCCTAATTTCGGCATTCAGAGTTTGTAGATGAGAACTCTTTATATTGTAAGAAAAATCAATATAATAGAATTAGATTCCTAATGCAATAAAATCTATAATTTGGTTCTCCATTCATGGTGTTAAATTTCTGCTATCTATGTGAAATTGATGAATTTGTGCATGCTTTTTCATTATTTTCAAAGAGCCAATTTTTTATTGTGTTTCAAATCTGCTTTTCTTTTAGTTGGAGTTTGATTTTATCTATCTACCTTGTTGTGATGAATGTGTGGAAGAGATCATCTATTGGGATTTATGATAAATCTGTCTCGTGTGTGCGCACATCTTGGTGGCTTCATGATTTGATAGGTATTGAAAATCTTGCACGAGTGAATACATTTTCTCTCCAAACGATTGCATCCATCGAGTATAGAATTGTGACATCGTCTGATTTATACTTCGTGGTTTTGTTCCAAATCTCTCCATCATTCAATTTGCAAGGGAAGATTGACAATGGTTTATGTCTATCAGGATTTCATTTTCAGCAAGTTCATTTCATTTCTTGTTACCCTACTCCTTTAAATTTTGTCATAATTTTGAAATTAGTCGTTATCTTGAAAATAAAAAATTACATCTTTAATTAAAATACAAATCGTTTTTAAATCAAAAAATATAAAAAAAAAGTACTAAATTTGTTTTGTAGTTTGATGTCTTGAACATACCACCAAAGGCCTCCTCGTGAACATTCACATTTATCTTCAGCTGAGTAACCAAGAAGGTTGTGAACCGACCCCAGAGAACCTTAGGAATAACTTTGTTATTCTTTCAAGAGAGGAAATTGAATCTTGAGATCCTAGATATTGACTTGTGTAAAAATGATGCTCAACAAAAGTGGTGCTAGAAGGAGGACCTCAGGACTAAAAAGATGGATAACATTAGATCCTTTTCCATAGAATGTTTCGAGTGAATAATTAGATCATATCCAAAAAGAAGAGAGTTCATTGAACTCACTCACCATCGTAGAGCTCGCAATTACAAAGGGAAGACAAGAGAGAACTCCTCTCACCATCCTACCGAGTCACAAAACCCGCTTGGACAGTAATCACATATCACTGTCCCGACTGTTCCCATAGCTATAAATTAAAATATAAACTTGCAAAATCAGAGTTTGCAACAACCTAGTCCAATGGCTTTCTTCGCTAATGCACAAATATCACCATTGAATTTTTTGGGCAGCTCCATGAGTTGCCCAAAAATCCAGAGAAGTTTTGCACTTGTTTCATATATGGCAAATGTAGGACAGCAGAAGAGCACACCCATTCCTTCAAAGAAATTTGCAATCATAAGGAGACCCCCACAAAGACATTGTTTGTCATCTCTTCCCATACACTTTGGGATAATTTGCATACAACTAGTACCTGAACCTACCACGAGTGTCTAAATCTATATGGAATGAATTTGAAACCAAAGTTATTAATCAATTCAAGTTGTATGTTGATCCAGCTATGACACATCACCAGTTCATAACAATGAGAAAAGATCCGAAGGAGCCCATTGCCATGTTCAATCATCATTTCCACAAAATACATTAAAATATGGAAGCTCCTTACACCATACTAGAGGTGGCCATCATACAAGTTTACCTCAAAGCTTTGGTTCCCTTCACCTAAATTTTTCTGACAAGACTCAAGAGAAGAAGAGTTTGTGTTCCCATTCCAAAAGGAAAATGAGCCCGAATAATCAGAAGTCCATGCCTTCCATAATTATCATCAAAAATCCTACAATCTACGAAGTTGAAAGAAACCTATGACCCATAGCATACCTATGAGTATACAACCAACTCCACCAGATCCCCAAACAAGCAATAATTCTATGCCACCAAAGGTCTAAATTCTCCTGCCTCATCCCCACCAAATCCATTCACTAGTTACAAAAGCCCGGCATCTTCAAGTGACAAATATAGTACAGTTGAAGAGCTAAAGAAAACTAAGGCTAACATATCGATGTTTGAGATGCTCCAAGGTTTCCCTTCTCAAATAGAAGCCCTCTTTAATTCCTTGGACCATTCAAAATAAGATAACAATGGCTAGCAAGGCCAAAACCACCTCAAATGTCAACACTTCTGAAGCTTTCTTGGTGATTTTCAAAGACAAGATAGAGGTACCACCATTCCTGCTTAGTCTATAGATATTTGAGAAGAACTTACACAACTGCGTGATCAATTTTGGAGCATCCTGTAATGTCATGCCTTTATCCATCTGCCAAAAATAGGGAATGATCATGCAGACAACCAACAAAGTAGTGATCCAACTCGGCAAGATAGAATTCAAGGTGATTGGTGTTCTCAAGAATGTACAGATCCAACTGGTTACTGATCCAAGGATACAAGAATACATTTATGTGCATGTGATAGATATTCTTGAAACTTATGGAATGCTAATAAGAAGAGAATGGACCAAATGCTTGAGAGGAAGGTTGTCCATAGATTTCATGCAACTATGGTTACCATGGGAAGGGATAAACAACCAAACCAAGATCGATGCAGAGCCTAAGTTGAAAAGGATGATCAGTAAGTATAATTCTACTAATGAAGTCATGTTCACATACTCTGGTGCAAGTCCTACTATAACCCAACATCCCTGAAGACATATTTTGAGGCTTCATCAGCAGTATAACAACAACAATGAAACACCTAGGGAAGGATGTGGACCCTAACATCCTTCTGCATTAGGGATACTATTGGTAACATTAGGAAAGTCACTCAAAGTTCACGTGCTCTAATTGCCAAGATTCACTATCTTGAGTACTGGCCCAAATTGCTTTACCATTCAAGGCCCTAACAGAGCCTAAAGAGGAAAATTGAAACCCATGAAGTGGAAAAGGAAGGTGACTCTATGATTAGGATAGATAACTTACTAAACATAGATGCCCCGATCGAAAGTCAAGACAGTGCGTCAGATCTGGATGCCAGTAGCCCTACATTGAACTTGTTCAGTTACTAGAGCACTTCATATGATGGAGCATGTCCATCATATAGGGAACCTGAAGAAGATAAATAAGGTGAAATTACTCAATCTCCTGGCCCCAGAAGTGCCTAGGAGATGGAGAAAGGAGAGTCAACTTCCTCAGGTAGTGATGGAGAAAGGAAGAAATAGCCTCAAACAAAGGGATTTGCAAAGGTTTTTGGACGGTGCAAAACCCACAAATAAGTACCAGATATGGAAAATACACTTCGATGGCTCTAAATATAAACAAGGAGCAGGAGCGGGGATAAAACTCATAAATCTGAGAGGTAGGTCTTTTTATGCTGCATAATGTTATAGAGTACAAAGCATTGGTCCGTCGAATCCTCCTGGCCCATGAGAAAGGATTAAAATCCCTAACAGTATAAGGAGATTCACAATTGGTCATCAAGGAAGTCTACAGTCAATATTCTTGCAACAATAAGAGGCTTCCAACCCACCAAAATAGGGCATGGAACTTGATCAATGACTATGAAGCATTCAACATCAATGCCACCATGTGAAGGAAGAACATGGTGGTCGATGCCCTAGCCGTATCCACCAGTTCGCTACATCTAATAGAGAATTATATACTAAAGAAGTTCTTAGTTGAACTTGTTGCTACCCCAGACATCCTAGAACATGTTACCAATTTCCAAGTCTTTCAAGATGACCAACACATCCTGGAGTTCATCATGTGCATAGGAGTGTTTGAGAAACAAATCATAGATGAAGAAAAAGAAGAGGCAGAAGAAGAAGTTGGCATGGAAGACCTTGATGATCAAGGAATCATAAACTTAAGAACCAATTCCATACCCAAAGGTGTGGTGGAACTTGAGAGGATTTTTGATAGTGATGGAACCGCTATGAAAAGATGTCCAGACATACCACCCAATGGTAAAGAGTATGAATCCTACAACCTTGGCACCAAAGACGAGCCAAGAGAAGTTCACATTGGGAGGGTATGTACTGAAGAGGAAAGGGAAAAGATGGTCCACCCCTTACAAATTATAGATGGCATAGCTTGGAGTTATGAAGAGATAAAAAACATACAACACCTCAGTCATTATGCACAATATCCCACTAAAGCCAGACTCCAAACCATTCCACCAACGTCAATGGCCCATCAACCCTACTATGGAGCCCTTGATACAAAAGGAAGTTCAGAAGCTACTAGATGTTAGAATCATATTCCCCATAAGACACTCTATGTGGGTCGTGAACTTGGTTCCAGTAAGAAAGAAGACCGGTGAGATCAGGTTGTGTGTAGACTTCAGGAACTTGAACAAATCCTCTCAAAGGGACAATTACCCCCTCCCATCTCTTGACAAAGTGTTGCAGATAGTTAATGGGTCCAAAATGATGTCATTCTTAGATGGTTACTCTAGCTACAATCAAGTAATGGTATAGGAAGAGGATAGACTAAAAACAACATTCGAGACCAAATGGGGAACCTTCGCTTACTGACGGATGCCTTTTGGCTTAATTAACGTCAAGGCCACTTTACAAAGGGCAATAGACATAGCTTTCAAAGTGGTAGTTGGGAAATGCATTATCATTTACATGGATGACCTCACAGTCTTTTCAAAACAAATAATAGATCATCTAAATGATCTTAAAAAGTGCCTCCAAAGATGAAGGAAATATGGGATTTCCCTCAATCCAAAGAAATATGTGTTTGGTGTGACTGAAGGAAATTTATTGGGGCACATCATTTCAGAAGATGGGATAGTCATAGACCTCGAGAGGGTGGAATCCATTCTGAATTTGACATCGCCTCATAGCCCCAAAGAGTTGAAATCCTTCTTCAGGAAGATCAACTTTGTAAGGAAGTTCACTAGCAGCTTTGCAAAAATAGTAAAACCCCTGAATGAAATTCTCAAAAAGGATGCCAAGATTGAGTGGACTATCCCAGTAAAGAAATATTTTGAGGAGATAAAAGGTGTGATCACTATGGCTCATGTCCTCATCAGCCCTGATTACACCATTCCTTTTAAACTATATTCTTTCACCTCAGAGCACTCATGCATAGGTATCCTCACTCAGAAGAAAGGTAGTGAAGATGAGAGACCCATAGCTTTCATGAGTTTCCCATTTAAAGATGTTGAGATTAGGTACCCCAACCTAGAAAAATAGTCTTTTTTCTCTTGTCAAAGCAGTGAATAAGTTTTGACATTACATCTTGAGGAGAAAAGTCTTCGGGATAGTCCGTGGCACAGCTGTGAAGTCTTTGTTGATGCAGAATGAGCTTGGAGAGAGAAGAGGGAAATGGATGGAAATCCTACAAGAGTTCGACCTGGAAATCTAGTCAATGAAACTAGTAAGGGGCCAAGGCTTGACCAAATTGATCTCTGAAGTGGAAGAAGGTCTAGTATGTGAAACTTACACCAATCAAGGTGTGATCACTGATATATGGTATCAAGATATAGTCTACTACCTACTGCAAAATCACTACCTAGAGCGGATGAATGGTTCATAGAGAAGGGAATTGAAAATAAAATGCAGCTCCTACATGTGTGTGAGAATTTACACCTTCATGAAATTAGGATTAAAAATGACAATTCTATGGAAAGAAATAACAAATTTAGCCTAAGAATTGCAATTAAATCCATGACATCTCATAGTTCTCTAACTAAGCTTTGTTGAAAGAGCTCTCAGCCTTAATCTCTCTCAAGGACAATCCTAGAATGATAAATTGATACAAAAATGCCTAAATCTAGCTCAAATTCTCAAGATGTGTGTGCTTTGCAACTCAAATGCTCATGATTATGCTCCTAGAATCAACAATTTGCTTCTCAAAATGATCGAAATGCTCTCAATTTCTAACAAATTGCCTATAATAATGATGCAATGCATTCAAATTTTCTAGGATCCCCTATGCTTACAAAATGGCTTGTATTTATAGAAAATTCCCAAGGGTAGGGGGTAGAGTGAATTGACCATGGGTTAATCCTTGGTTGAGTTTGATCCCTCAAATGGTTTCAAATGGGGGGACCATTTAAATGGTTGTCCTCTAAGGGTGGGAAAAGAAGACAAAATCCTCAATTCTCATTGGTTGATCAAATTGTGTTGAAATAAAATAGGATTTATTTAATTCAATCAATTAATTAAATTATCCATGTAAGGGTGAATAGGTTCATTTTTATTTTTTGATTTAAAACTATACAATTAATTGAGTAAAATCAATTATATAATTTTGATTGATCCCTTTTAAGCTGATATTTGATTATTTGATTTCATTATTAATTAATCCTTTGATTTTAATTTGATTTTGTCCCATTTGCTTGATAAATGTCCATTTGAATGATTTTGATCCATTTTGATGCATTTTGATGAGATTTAAGGCAATTGGCTGAGATTTGCAGATTTGGATGATTAAGAAACACCTGGTCAATTTTAGGTGTCTACACTACATGCTAAAGAATGGCCAGTTATATAAACACAATTATGAGGGTTTGTACCTCAGGTGTCTGGATAGGCTCAAATAAAAGAAAGCCCTAGAAGATTTTCATGACAAATATGGGATAGGGCACGGTTTAGCTAAAGCAACCGCTCACCAAATCCTGAAGGAAAGATATTTTTGGTTAACATTATTCAAAGACACTAGAGAACATGTAAGATCATGCCACACTTTCCAAACAAGTGTGACCCTGGAGAGAAATTGGGCGATGGACTTATAGTCGGTATATGAGGTACGTATGTTCACCCACTAGGGCTTAGATATTATTGGATTGATTAACCCCCCTTCATCTACATGACACAAGTTCATTCTGATAGTTACCAATTACTGCACACACTAAACAGAGGCCCAAGCATTAAAGAATTGCACCATGGAGGTAGTGATCAAGTTCCTAGAGGAGCGCATCATAACCAGGTTTGGAATGTCATTCTAACTAGTATGTGACAATGCTCCATCTTTTTATCCACCTCACTCATGCAATAGACCTTTGAAAACCAGGTATTCCTCAAATTCTCCTCCAATTATTATCCACAAGGAAACGGAGTAGCAGATTCTACCAACAAGAACTTAACTACAGTGATCAAACATCTCCTAGATGAAAATCCTCGGGATTGGCACACACAACTGAAATATGCCATGTGGACCAATCGGGTGAGGATCAAGAACACTTTGGGGACATCCCCATACCAATTGGTTTATGTATTGCAACGGGTCTTCCTTATAAACTTGAAAATCCCAATCTTGAGATTTATGGACCAATACGTGGGAGGTGAAGATCAAGTACAAGTTAGACGTATGAACCTCCTCAACCTAGAGGAGAAGAGAACCTTGGCCCTAGAGCAGGTTTCAAAGAACTAGGCCATCATCAAGTAGTGGTTTGACAAGAGAGCCACCATTAAATCCTTCAGGATCTCTGACCTTTTCCTCATGTGGGATAAGGTGAAAGAAAATTTGGGTAGCCACACCAAATTACAAAAATTGTGGATAGGCTCTTATCAGATATCAGAGAACTTGGGAGAAAACACTTTTAGGATCAGCGCTTTAAGCGGAGAGTTGACCCCATTTCCATTCAATGGTAAATTCCTCAAACATTACTTTAGATCCTAAGCGGGACTACCTTCTGTCCCTTGTATCATAGCCTTTTTCTTTCTTTATTTTTCTTTCCTTCGCTTGTTTTTTTTCTCTGTCGTTAGTCCTTTCCTCCATCCTTGGTCACCTCCTTTTGTTGGGGCTCATTTTTCCTTGGGTCAAGTGTATCTTGGATTCATTCCACGTGGTCCCTAAATGGGAGCTAAGGTATTTCTTAGTCAAATTCTCCAAGAACACATACAGTGCAGAGAACACTCCAAAAGACAAAGTGGTGACATCTATTATTGGTGAACAGGAAGATGTTTAAAACTCGGTCATCCTAAATCACCAAAACACATTAAGAGACGACACCCAAGAATGTTGGTTTCTTGAGAGTTTATCATTTGCAACCAGAATTAGTACATGGATTCGAGCACCCACCGATCCCAAAACCCAATTCTAAATAAATGCTAAGGTAGTAGCAAAAAGAAAGAAACAATTGAAGAAAGAGAAGAAAGAGCACAAAAAAATAAAACTGGCCAGAAGAGGTCAGAAGTATGAAATCCTGGTGGCACAGATTAATCGCTGCTTGGATCAATCAAAGAAGAAAGTATGGACATGAAGAACGCATGGAATAAACATACATCCTAAGCCTGATACATTTCATGCACCCAGAAGAAAATAAAAATAATTGTCCAAAGAACAAAACTCTCAAGCAAAAGCTACAGCCTAGTAGAAAAGATAGACTAGGGTGACTATGAAAACCTCTACCAGGGCTATGAATGCCCGACTGGCAGTAGAGAAAGGTTATACTTGGGATTCAGAGAAAACTTTGTTGGGGCTATGGATGCCTAACTGGTAGCAAATCTATTTCTGGGAAGCCCTGGTCTACATAGAAAATGTTGGGAACAGCTAACAAACATTTGGGTTACCTCAATCAAAGGTCAAGTAATGAACACACGTGAACACACACTAAGGAAACCACCATAAACTTTAGAAATGAAAGTCATTGAAATTTTGTCAACACATACACCTCTTGGTTTTTATTCCACTGCAAAGTTACAACCTAGAAGAGTCTTGATGATGAATAAATGCCTTGGTCATTCCTCCTTTTTTGGGGGGCTATTATTTGTGGGTCCACAACACACACCCCATTTTGGTCCTCTGACCATGCAGACCCCCCTCTCTTTTTTTGTGTCTTTTTGTTTTTTGAGTTTGCCCCTCTCCGGGTTCCTCGCAAGTGGGTCTCTGAATGGGCCTGTTGAGAAAAGTCAAAACATTTTTGGGATTTTTTCCCTTTCATCATTTCAAAGGACCTAGAGTCCTCCAAAATTCCAAAATGGCCGAAAGGCCGAAGCTCGGCCCTTATTGTGTTTTGGCCTCCGAAAACACCAAAAAGGTCGAAGGACCAAACCTTCCAACCTTTCGGTGTTTCAGACCCTTAAACACTGAAAGGTAGTGACATCGTCCATGGGCTATACAAGGGCTTGAGCACTAATTAATTCTTCACTTTGCATTTTCTATCCTCTGCATCTTCCTTACTCTTGCATGCTCATTATTATGATGCTCTCACTCTTTCGTGCTCATGTTCTCTTCTCCTTCATCATCCTCCACCCCTCACACTTGAAAGGTAGGTTTTTCTCGTTATCTAGTTTTTTTTTTCCTCTGCTAGTTAGGTTAGGGTTTTATGTTTTGTTGTCTAGTCTAGTGTGCTTCCCCCCAAGTCCTTAGGGTTTTCACCCTTGGTCTTGCAGGGGAGGATCCCTCTCATTTTTTAGTTTTCCCCATTTCATTTTTTCTCCTAGGGTTTCCCATCTCGTAACCATGTCGCAGGTTTTTAGCCTTCGAAAGGCCGAAAACCTTCCACCTTGCAAATTGTCACCAAGTGCATCTCAGCTTCTTGGTGATGTCATTGTTTTGGACCCCCGAGATGTCGGAAATCCCCAAAATTCTTAAAGGACTAAAACTCTGAATGGCATGGTCTTCCATCTGCATATTTTGGACTTTCAAAGTCTGAGATTTATTTTGGACTTTTGCACCTCAAAAGTATGAAAGGTTATGTTCCTCATCGCTTTTTCCTTTCGCACTTTTGGCCCTTTAGAACCCTGAGCCATTTTTCGGCGTCTGAAAGCCCGAAAAGGATGAAAGTGCAAAATCTGCATTTCTGGCTACTTAAAGATATTTCTGCTTCTATTTTCTAGATTAAATCAGTTTTTTCTATTTTTGTGTCTTCCTTTTCAATAAAACACTGATACTTGCACTTTTCTTATAGGAATGGATAAGAAATGAACAGCATCTCCAAAGAAGTACATGTACAAGGGGAATCACCCCCTTTCAAAGATTGAAAATAAACACATAGAAATCACAGACACTGACATCGAGAATGTGGACTGGGATGAGTTCCTGGTAAGATGCTCCCAACCAGTAGGAAGATCCGATGACTGCACTTCACTAGTCCTTTCAGGCTTGGTTAATGCAGCAGCTCACCTAGTGGCTCTCCTCATCTAAGTTGATCATGACCCTTCAAACCATTACATTCCAGATGAAAGAGTGGTCAAAAACATAGAATGATAGGTAGTACTGGACATAAGGCCAGACATCATAGAAGAGGTCTTCCACCTCCATAAGGGTATAGACAAGTTCTATGACTTATTCATTGGAAAGGGCCTCAGATGGTTCACAAAAGAATGTGAAGAAGCATACGATATCATGAATAAAAATTACTTCAAGCAACCACTTCTGAAAAACAAGTTGGATAAGATAGACCTCAGGAGGGGGTATTTAAAAGAAGACATCCAGGCAGCAGTAAAATTATTAAAAAGAGTGTATGGACTATCTTGGTCCATCCAAATTGAGGATTGGATGATCCTCTTGATAGAGAAGATTAGAGGTCACAAGTCTAGGTTTGATTGCGGAACCATTATCAGTGATAGATTGGATGAACAGCTAACAGTGGTGAAACATAATCCAAAATTCTATATGAGTACATACATAGTGTACTTATTACCTACATGAGAAGATTATGTAGGGCTAACTAAGAGGGGGAACATCAATGACCAGAATGCATGGCCCCATGTTGTATACCCACAACTAGTAAGAAGAGAAAATATGCTAGAGGATAGCCTATATTACAGAATAGTAAATGATGCCTTCATTTTCGCAATCATCTGATCTATTGAAGGTGAGTTTGCAAAGAGGATGTTAGAAGAAGAAGCTGCCAAGGTGAGGTCCATTGTGGCCTATTATATAAAATTCATAGCATTCACATATATCTAGGTGGTGAGGTCTACTTTGAACCTGAAGAAGTTTCCCTTGTACCCATCTAACTAGGTGATTACTTTAGAAATGGCCAGGCAGCTTGCAGATGCCTATGAGAATATAAAGCACAAGAAGAAGCATTGTTGGGACTTCCCTATTCTTTTGGGCCCCTACACACTCCAAGATATGAAGGTTTGCAAATCCTTGGCCTTCAAGTGGGATGAGTTCCCACTTCAACTTTATAGAATAGTATGGCCTAGGTTCAACCCAATAGGTACATACAGCCACATTATTGGAAAATTCTATATTCATGAACCACACCTTGAAGATCACTGGGTAAAGTGTGGAGATGATCATGAGGTCCGAATCAAGGAATATTGTAGGATGTCCCTTACCGTTGCACATGAGACCTTGAAGACCCCAATTCCCATGAAGGTTTTGGAAAATGATTTAGAGAGGGTGTTGTAGGAAATTTATAATCTAGATAAAATATATGACAGGCCCATCATGAACGCAAAAATTGATAAGGATGAGAATGATGACATTGAATTATGATATACGAATGTGATCCGAACAACTGAAACATGGATAAAAAGGCCTTATAAGATGGATCCAATCCCGGTGAAGACATTGATGGATCCACCCAAGAAGGTGGATAAGTAACGCGGGGAGAAGTCTATAGTTCCCCAGTATAAGAAAGCACCACCACATAAACCAAGCATAGTTTATGGCTATGAACATGCGGTAGAGTATTGTTCAAATCCAAGGCACAAAGCTCCAAAAACTAGAATGACTAGACAAATAGATCCTCCATTAGGATCGTCATAGGCCCCACAAGATGAAGGCACATCCTTACAAGAGGAGCCAGAAGAAGAAGAAGAAGAAGATGTACCTCTAGTCAAAAGGAAAAGATCTCAGAAGAGGAAGGAAAAGGAGACTTCTAGGAAACACATAGAAGATCCTAATGAGAAGGAAAATCCCTTGGATGCCTTAGGCTTAGATGAGTTCCAAATATCTGATTTTGAAGGCCTAAAAGGCTTTGCAGACCAGGAAAATGACACGCCTAATTTGACAATAGGGTTTGACATGGGAGCTCCTACACTTATCCATCTGCATGTGGTTCTCACTCCACCTGCAGCCTAGTTCACCAATCTGGCACTAAATGTGCCAATCACAGGGGTAAGCTCCAACACAGGCCAAGGGCCTGAAACTCAAGATGCCCCAGTAGCTTAGAACATAATAGGAGATAGAGCCGCAGGAGAAAGTTCCAATTTCACTCCACCACCTCATTTTCACATTCCACCAACCTCTCTCCTGCCTCCAATTCCCACTCCACCACCTTCTCTCCCAAATCCAACACTAACTCCACCTCCTTCAACTTCTACTCTCCCACCTCCCATTCCAACTCTTCCTATTCCTACTCTGCCACTCATAGTGCCTCTTCCTACTCTGCTACTCATAGTTCCAAAACCTACCCCACCTCTGTTTGTACCCCTACCATGCTTCATCTTGACTCCTCGGGGTTCAATAAGAACATAAGTTGTTTCACCTTTTAAAAACACATTGGAGGCCATGACTGGCCTCAATAGAGAAGTGTTGATGAGTTCTTCAGGGGATGAGGTCCAAGTTAAGGATGGACAAGATAGGGAAGAAGAGGAAAATATGGGAGGAGAAGGAAGGGGAGAAGGAGAAGGTCATGGAGAAGAAGTGAACGAGGGAAATGAAAAACAAGAGGGGGAACAGGATAAAGAATCAGATGAGCAATTGACCTCAGGGTCACAAAACTTGGTTTCAATCCTACACATTTCCCCATATGAGCCAATCACCGTCTTTAGTAAACCTAATTGGTTTACTAAAGAGATTCATACTCAGAAGAGGACTTACACTGATGAGGATGAGGGAGAAGACACAAGTATGGCATATTTAGGTCAAGCCTTCCACCAAACAGAGGTCAGGATACCAGCTAGGACAATATCCTATGTCACCCATGACAGTAGGGGTTACTAGAAGGTAGAATTAGAAATTACTTCTGTTAGCACTTCTAAAACACAAGTGACCCCCAAAGATTACACACTTGAAGATGCAGACTTTGGTGAACCTACTAGGGATGGGAGAAAGACATTGGTAGCTTTAGGGCTTAAGCATGCTCTATGATTCATGAGCAAGGATGAGGAAACCATAAAGTCCTTAACAGAGCATAATGAGGCTTTGAAAAATTTCATTCATAAAATGGTAGGTCCTATTGATCCAAGTTACCTGGAGGCCCCATTATATTTCATAATATAAAAGAGGGACACCCCAGACTTACCGGCATGTTTGAACCCTTTTTCCAAGCAAGTGCGGACTAGAAAAATGTATTTGAACAATACAGAGAAGAGGCCATCAAAATGGTGTTTAAGCTTTTCTGATTCATCTTTGTTGAAGCAACAAAGTTGATAGATTTTATGGAGAATGAATGTGGCTTAGATTCTGAGATAACCAAATGACAAGCCGCCCTCCAGGTCCTAAAAATAATCAAGAAGCAATGCTTCCAGATCCTAGTGAAGATATATGAGGGCGAAGAGTTAGACAACTTTGAAACCTAGATCAAACACATAGCCAAGATAATTAAAGTCTATGAAGAGTGTTGAGCCCAAATACTGGAAAAATAGGAGGAGGTCATGGAATGGGTGAAAGAGATAGATGGTTTCATCACAAGGATTGGCCTTGACTTATACTAGGACCAAGATAACCAGATCATGCATCCATCAAAAGAGGTGGTTCAACAGTTTAGAGATATTCTGGTAGAGTTCAGCACCAAAGAGGCCTTACAACACTTCTTCTACTCTAGGGAAGACATGCAGGTAATGTCAGAACATGAAGAGGAGATCAAGTTCTTTGCTTCTGCGTTGACCATATTCAGGGAGAAGCAAGAATGAAGGGTCAATAAAGTAAAGAGGAAAGAGATAAATTATGAAGAAGTTCAAGAGATAATACAAACACTTTGGGCTGCACATCCAGAATTCTTTCCAAACTGACTCTTCAGGCCTCTTCACCAATTTTGAAAATGAAAATTTTCACACTTAGCAATTTTTGCCAAGGGTAAGTTTGATCTTCCGACCTTTTGTCCTTTTGACCAAGGAATCTTTTTAGCCTTTCAGCCTTCCCAATTTTTTGGCCTTTCAACCTCCGAAAGGGCCAAAACTTTTGGGCTTCCAAAATTTGGTGTTGACACTTAGCATTTTTTGGGCCACTAAAAAACTTCAAAGGAGAGGTCAGGGTGCAAAAATCTGGTTGTTTCTACCTAGATCATTTTTTTCATGGATTTTGAACTCCAGATCAGATGGGTGCCTGACTGGAGTTTTTTTTTGAAGGACTAAGGGTCCCCTATCAGTTCCCACTGCAGAGAGAACCCCGGATGAATATTCCAAGGGATAACTCCAAGATCAAGAAGAAGACTTTAGTTGCATGCAGAGAAACCCTATCTTCTTTCTCTCTCTTTTCTTGATGAGTTTAATCCTTATTGCATGGAAAAAATAATTACAAAGGGATTAAAAATCCATGCAAGTTGCTTACTATCAGTTAGCAATAGTTTTCTTTTAGCAAAGTTTTAGTTTTAGTTTATTTTCATAAATTTAGACTCTTTGATGCCGTAATTTTTGCATTCAGAGTTTGTAGATGAGAACTCTATATATTGTAAGCAAAAGCGATATAATAGTGTCAGATTCCTAATGCAAAAAAATCTATAATTTGGTTCTTCATTTGTGGTGTGAAATTTCTACTATCTATGTGAAAGTGATGAATTTGTGCATGCTTTTTCATTATTTTCAAAGATCCAATTGTTTATTGTGTTTCAAATCTGTGTTTCTTTTAGTTGGAGTTTGATGTTATCTATCTACCTTGTTGTGACAAATGTGTGGAAGAGATTATCTATTGGGCTTTACAATAAATCTATCTTGTGTGTGTGCACGTCTTGGTGACTTCATGATTTGATAGGTTTTGAAAATATTGCATGAGTGAATATGTTTTCTCTCCAAACAATTACATCTATCGAGTATAGAATTATGAAATCATCTGATTTATGCTTTGTGGGTTTGTTACAAATATCTCCATCATTCAATTCACAAGGGAAGCTTAACAATAGTTTATGTCCATTAGGATTTCATTTTTAGAAAGTTCATTTCATTTCTTGTTACCCTACTCATTTAAATTTTGTCATAAGTTTGAAAGTATTCATTATCTTGAAAATACAAAATTGCATCTTGAATTAAAATACAAATTGTTGTTAAATCATAAAATACCAAAAAAAAGTACTAAATTTGTTTTGCAGTTTGATGTCTTGAACGTACCAACAAAGGCCTCCTCGTGAACATCAGCAAAAACTTTAGTGGCGATTATTCGCCAATTGGTGAATGTCGCATGTCGGCGAGCGGGGAATTGGCAATTTTTTTTCATATATTAGGTTGACCCTATCGCTCGATAGTTATTAATACTAGGACCAATGCCCGGGCCCATCTCCCATCACTTTATTTAATATTCTACTTTTCTTACACATCATCGCCAATGGAATCTAATTTTTGGTCCCCGTAAATTTTAAAAATTTTCCTATAATTTATACGCGACCCAAATGGATGGCCTATATTCGCTAATAGTTTTATACATTTATATTTGTAGGCCACCCCAAGTTCTCCTGGCATTTTGCGGACCCCTGTCTCAACCCAACCCAAATTTTCCAACTTTATTAATCATACCTTCGTATTGGACAACCCATAATCACCTCGCAAAAAATAAAAGATGTGTTAAAATTATGCGAGCTTCGCCAAATTTGTATACCTTTACCTAATACCTTCCACTGAATTTGCCAAATAAGGATAGTATAAAAACATTTGATCGATAGAAAAGTTCCAGACTGTTGATTGCAACTGCATACTGCATTGGTGAGTAGCGACTATAAATTAATTTGAGGTAAAGGTAAGTGATACTTATTCTGCGACTCTATAATTTTGAGTTCATTATTATTTAGTGGTAACTAGTTAGCAAACACTGGTGACCAGGGAGACCTCAGACATGACTTTAGGGCCAATAAATCCATAATCATATTTATATATTATAGTCTATTGTCACTTCTTCAACAATTTAACATTTTTTTTTTGCAGTGGAAGTCATTGGAGAATGGAGATGTTGAGAAAAAATAAGGGTAACAAGAATAAGGGTAAGGCTCTTGCAAGTGGGGAAAGCCAAGAGAGGCCAGAAAAATGTAGAACCTTATCATCATACTTTGGTCATGGTGTTGGAAATGTTTCTGTCCAAAATTGGGAAGATGCTTCATCACAAGTAGATTTTGAAGATTCACAACCTAAAACTACATGACATATTGAACAAGTAGGTGAACCTGATATCTCATATCACGATGAACTTGAAGAGGATTTTTAGTTAAATACCTAGAGTAGCCATAATCATATAATCAACTTGGATGAGACTGAGAATGTCAGAGATGATGATGGTGCAGGGAAAAAGAAAAGGAAAAACAATTCAAAAAATGATTGGATGTGGGAGTTGTCAAGGAATTTTCAAATAGAATTGGTGTCAAAGTATCCATTCATTGAACCAGTGGACAATCCAATTGAAGGTCAACCTCCGGTAGAATGCAGATGTAAGATTTGCACCAAGATAAATAAGAAGGAAAATAGCTTGCAATTAAAAATTAACACCATAGAGAAGCATATGGGTAAAGTTTACGAAAAGAAAACCATAGATGGAGTTGAAAAATCAGTGATAAGATGGAAAACAAATGATGAATCTCTACACATTAGGAATGTAGAATTATATGAATTTCAGCTGAATATACAGACGAAGCCTGCTCAAGTTAAAGGCTCTATTGAAGCTTGTTTTGGAAAAGCATTGGAAGTAGAACTAATGGGAAAAGTTTTTTCATTTAAGTGTTTTTTTTAATATTTTGAGCAGAGGGTGTCCTATGACAGACTACCCATCATTGAGTGCTTTATTACACTTTCTAAAAGTTCCTAACAGTCACTGGTCAGTAAATAGTGGATGGGAATGGGCAAGTTGTCTTGTCGATGTTGAAAAAGAGGATCTAAAGGAAAAAATTAAAGAGTCAAATTCTATTACATTGTCTTTAGATGAGGTTACAACAGTAGATAATACTTCATGCGTATGCATGCATGTTTATACTATACACAATTTTTTCTGCCAACCTCATCTACTAACTGCTACTAAAATGAAGGATAATGCGATGGCTGAGAATCTATTTGAACTAGTAAAAAGATCTCTAATTGAATATGGAGGCATAAATGACATGACGATTTCCAATAAGTTGGTGTGTGTTGGAGCAGATGGAGCTTTAGTAATGCAAGGCCACAAGGGTGGTATTTGCACAAAGATACAATCTTCTTGTGTGCCCTACATTACTCCCATTCACTGCATGACCCATAGAATGAATCTAGCTTTTGGAGTTGTTAGCAAGCATGGTCAAGTACAAAATATTGAAGTTTTAATCAAAGAGCTCTACCAATACTTCTGTCGAAGTCTGAAATGATTGATGGAATTTCAACACTTTGTCGAAGGACTAACCGATGGGAACAAGCTTCTGAAGGATAATGATACTAGATGGATCTCTTTGGATGGACCAGCACATCGAGTGTTTTTAGAATATCAATCATTGCTTGGTCTAATGAACTCAAGCCATGAAGAAGTAGGGCTACCCAAATTTCATGAGCTGCTATGAAGGTTAACTAATGTAGAGACACTCTTAACATTAGCAGGTCTTCTCCCCCTGCTGGAGGAAATGAGAAATATAATGAAAAAGGCCCAAAAAAGAGCAATGTATATTGCAGAATATGCTGCACTTTGTAAACTGACATGCATGATGCTAGATAATCTCTATCGATCATGTGATGATGTAAAATTTTCCAGCTAGGTTAAAATCACAGATTTGGACAATCCTGACAACTTTTTAAAGATCAGTGTAAACGGGGAGTTATGTGTAGAAGTACGTGGAGTTGAGATACCAATGTACTACTATGCCAGGGTCGAGTCTGAGGAACCAGGAAGGAAGAATAGGAAGAGAGTATCAAGTGTTAAAAGGGAAGACTTTACCAAGATCATTGAGTTTGTAACTGCTTCTATGAAGCACATTTCCTATGATCTTTCCTCATAGATTAGAGTAAGATTCCCTCCAGTCAAACTACTTGAATCCATGTCTATTGTGTTTCCTCAATATTGGAGTATGAAAAATTTGAAGGATTATCGAAATAAGCTACTAACTTTGATAGATCATTTTTGCAAAACCATAGAGTTAAATGGAGTAACTCTAAATGGGATTTTAGATGAATCTTGTTTGAGAGAACAATCAGGCCATTTTTCATAGACAATGAGGGAACAATATAATATTATGGAGAACCCCCATGAAGATGGATCGGCAAAAAGGCGTTGGAAATATCTAGCTGAGAGAGAAATGTTGATTGATTCAATATCAAAAAAATTCTAGCTTGATGATTTATGTTTGACCATGATATTGGGTTCAGTGGAGGATGAGAGAGTTTTCAGTGCTTTAGGGTTCCTAGATTCAAAGCTAAGAAACAAACTAGACAAGAATTTGGAAAATTTCTTGAGGCTCTATACATCCAGGTATGAAGTTCATACTTTTCCTTATGACAAGGCACTGAAATTGTGGAGGAATAAATGTCAGAGAAGAGGGCTGGGAAACATTTCAAACCAAAGTAGGAGTGCCAGAGACAATGATGTGACTATCATTGACTCATGTACTGGTACTGTTAATGCTAGCATTGAACTTGAGTTAAGTGGAGGTATGCAAAGTGCAGAAAACATATCGAAGAACCAAGGAGGCTATGAATTTGATGGTGATGAATCTGAGGATCCCAATAATGAGATGATGTGGCAACTTGAACCTTTGTAGAAGTAGCAGGTCCTAGGTATTTATTAAAATTTTTGCTTTAGTCTACTGTCAGTTTCTATATCTCATCATCCTTCATCAATCATGCATAATATCATATTCCAATGTCAAAATTCAAAAACATGAATGTGGTTGATAATCTCATGAATTATACAATTAATAATGATTTTCTTTTGCATTATTCAGCTCATATGGTACAATTCTTAGAGATTTTTTTATTTTTTTGAAAACATGGCAATTCATATGATACAATTCTTAGAAATAGAGATTCTCATTAATTTATTTACAAATATGACACAATGTAACAATTCATTCATTAATAGTAGTAAGAAGTAGAACACAACTCTATGTGATTATGTTTGCAAAAGTGAATTGACAATGAATTATGACTCAAGAGTCAATACCCAATTTCAATTTCATTACCCTTAGAAAATGACCTTGAATTCCCTTTTATAGAAACAAGGAAGCAACAATAGCTTCAGGTCGATTTTCCTAATGTGAAGTTGTTAGTAATAACTAAGAGGGGGGGTGAATCAGTGGCCTCAAAAACTTATCCTTAATCTAACCACCAATCAAATAAACCTCAGATTATTATGTCCCTACAAGATGCATGCCATGAAATACCTATAATGATTAACTGTCTGTCAGTTTTCCTTGTCTGTCCTTATTCTCCTTGATTATCGATAAGAAGTATAACTATTTACCAAAATACAGTAAATATGCAGAGTATACCGATAAATCCAGAAATGCATATGTGAAATGTAAAATAGTAAAGTAATAAACCATACACACATACCACATGTATTTTAACGTGGAAACCCTGTTAAGGGAAAAAATGACTGGGACTGGTACCCCAAATTTTCACTCTTCTGAAGTGAGCCATGTTAAGAGCCAACCCTGTTAAAGGTTACAAACACGCTGCTAGGTGTGACCTTGTTAGAGAATTTTACACACATAGATTGTCACTTAGTATCGTGCATCTAATGCTATCATTCTTGAATCAGCCTCTCTCTTAGATCGTCAATAGGCATCGGGCATATCCAATGTTGCTTTCATGAATCAACCTTTTTGGCACTCCTTGGGATGTACCTCAATATATAGAAGACTGCTACGTCCTGCTTTGTTACGAGACTTGATGCTTCAATGGTTAAACTGAAACAAAATGACCTATTTCTAATGCAACTTGAATTGCAGATTTTTAGATCTATTTAAGTACATTACCTCTCTGATCAATGTATCAATTCTATTCTTTTGTGCTCCATACTTTTTTCTCTGTGATGCTATGCTCACTGTTCATCGGTGTCTTCAAAATTCCTTAGCTCTCCTTCAGCTTGATTGATCAGTACTGCATGAATTTGTTCTTCATTAGTTTCTCTTCAGCATCCTCTTTCTATTCACTCCCCTTAATCCCTTTTTCATGAATGTGATATCAAAAATGAATTAAGCTTGTCTCTTATATAGACATAATATTCATTTATTCTTGATTCTTGGCATGAAAAAAAATCCAGCCAATCTAATTTAAATCATAACTACTGATTTATCTCGTAGTTATATTTATGCCAAATGTACAAATCTTCTTTAAATCAATCACTTAACTTTGGTCGAATAAAACAAAGAAAACAACCAGTTAAGTCAATCTTTAGCTCTTTCCAGCTAGATATTTTGTCGTATTCTGAACTCTCTGTTCCGTCAGTCAACTCTTTAGTTAGTCGTCGGTTACAACTGCCAGTTCCGTCAGTGTGACTTCCAATTAGCTTCGGGATCTCCGTCCGTCGGGAAACTCTATTTTTAGCTCGTCGGGCATCACGTGGCTTGCTTTTTCAGGAAACACTTTCTTCTGCTCATCGGGTATCACTGTGAATTTTCTTCTTTGCCTTTACCGATGGTGTGCACTCCATCGGTGTTATCTGTCACTTAGTGAATACTTGACTTTTATGAATTTCTGAAAGCATAACCTTTGTTCCATTGATTCTTTGAAGTCTTTGGCATTTTATACATGACCGTACAGATGATATCAAGTTGACATCAATGACAATACAAACCATTAACTGATTTAATGCCTTGCATTATCTTCAACTTAACATTATAAAACACTCAATTAGTTACATGTCATCAATCTCTCCCTTTGGCATTGATGGCAACAAATTTATATTATCACACTATACTATTTCTAATACAATATGAAATACAATTATTGAGATTCATCAAACTACCAAACAGTTTGTTTTGATAATCAATAAAGATGTCTGACCACCGGTAAGCTTTGTTTTAGCTTAGATTTGATTCTTGCATCTTTCTGTTTACTAATGTGTTGAATCTTCTTCTTGTGTCAATTTCTCTCTTTTGACTATTCTCTCTTTTGTGATGTATTTTTGTCTTGTTAGCAACTCTTCCTTTGCATTAACTCTGTCATATAGATTCTCTCCCTATGGATATGATCTCTCACTGTTGGAGTAATATGATAATGGATAATATTTCTTCTTTTTTTGAAGACTGTGATAATATGTATACTTTATCTTCCTTTGACAACAATGCCAAACAAATATCTTATAGATATCTGACATTAATGTCAAGTGATCTTTTCTCTCCATCCATAATATATTCCTTGAAATTTCCTTACCCATTAGCAATACAACAATATGCTCTGGTACTCAGTTCTGATATATACCTATATGTATATAGATGTAGCTTTGAAGTTCTTCTCTTTGCTTGCATCAACATGAATAATATTCTGATAATAAGTAGGCTGATGTAGCCTTTAGTCTTTCACTGACTGGTAGACAATGGTTTGAACCCTAGTCTCTTTCTCAGGTACTCAAATGTATCTTTGGGTAGTGGCTTGGTGAAGATATCAGCCAATTGTTCTTTTGATTGCACATACTCAAGTATCACCTCTTTTTCTTGAACTTGTTCTCTTAAGTAATGATACTTGATGGCAATGTGTTTAGTTTTTGCATGCATGATTGGGTTCTTGGAAATGTTTATTGCATTGGTGTTATCACAATAGATAGTCACTGGTTCTAAGATCTTCATATGCATACCTTCCAGCAACTGTTTGATCCATGCAATATTTGAGCAATTTGCAGCAACAACAACATATTCTGCTTCTGCAGTAGACTGTAAGATGCATCCCTGCTTCTTGCTAATCCATGTGACAAGTCTATCACCCATAAAGAATGCTCCTCCAGTTGTTTTCTCCCGGTTATCAAGATTTCCAGCCCAATCAACATTGGTAAACACCTTGAGTTCAAATTTGCCTTCTCTTCTATACCATAAGCCAAAATCCTCAGTATTCTTCAGATATCTTAGGATTCATTTCACAGCAGTCATATGTGATTCCCTGGGGTTAGTAGAAAATCTAGCAACAATTCCTACTGCATGTGCAATATCTAGTCGAGTGTGTATAACATACATGAGTTTTCCAATCATTGATCTGTACAAAGTCTGATTTACCTCTATTGTCTTTTCTTCTTTTGTCAACTTACATCTAGTAGCCATTAGTGTTCCAAATGGTTTGTATTCTTCCATCTTGAATATTTTTAGGACCTCTTTGATGTACTTGGACTGTGTAATGAAAATACCTTCTCCTTGTTGCATGATCTGGAGACCAAGAAAGAACTTGATCTCTCCAAACATAGACATCTC
>MU223457.1:5079648-5113294 GCA_018584345.1 Thuja plicata | reverse complement strand
GGTTTGCACAATTAGGGGAAGTTGATTCTCTTTAGGAGAATTCTCCTCTCATTTCCCTCATAACAGGTTTTTGGATTTGGAGAGCTCTTGGTGATTTGGGGATTTTTGAAGGATTGTGGATTGTTGTAGTTTCTTGTTGCTTTGAAGATTTTGGGTTTTCTTGATTGTGTGTGTGCTCGGATCTTCATGGTTTCCAGATCTGTGGTCGAATTGTGCTTGTAGGGTTTTAGAGTTGCTCTCATCTTCAAAAGCATTCTTCCATACTTGCATTGGAAATAAGGTTGGTTTTGTTCTCCATATTTTGTTATCAATTTTGCAAAGAAATCTAGAGTTTTTGAATGGTTAGGTGGATGCATGTTTGGTATTTTGCATTTAAATGGCTTATTGTTGATTATGTGTTTTCGGGTGTTTATTAAAACCCTAGATCTATCATTTTCATATTTTTATATTTCTTAGCATAGTACCATTATGCTGTCAAAATTTCATAAATAGATTCCCTCTAAATCTCATAGAAATTGAAAAATTAATCCCTACTATAGTCCTAACTATAGGGGAAAAATAAATATTTTCCCTTCTTTGAAAATCTCTTGGAAAATTAAATCTTTTGGGAAATGTAAGTCTGTAAAAAACATATTACAATCTGAAAAAAAAAATTTCACCAGAGTCAAAATAAGAGAAAGACAAAAAGAAAAAATTCCCTCCTATTATTTTCGTTTACGGAAATTTGATATTTAAAAAAAAACATAGCTTTTAAGGGAAACGAATTTGAATCATTTTAAGAATAAAACAAAATAAAATAAAAATATTTAATAAAGGTTCGGGTTATTAAACCCCCCCCCCCCCCCCCCCCCNCCGGCGAATTGTTTAAAAAAAAAAATTAAAACTTTTTGTTTTAACGTGGGAGAGGTGGGGAGCGGTGGGCTCCACCCACCCTCTCCACATGGCGCTGGGCCCTTGGCAGCCGGCACTGCCGTAAGGTAGGCCGGACTGCCAGCGGCAGACCCGGTCTGCCCGTGATACATACCGCGTAGGTAGAAATGGGGTGGGGTGGGGACCACGTTCCTCCCCCCATGTTGATCATTTTTTTTTAGTTTTGTTTAAAATATTTTATTTTAAAATATATTTAATTCGTTGTTTTAAAATTTATTTTGTTTAAAATTTGTTTTTTAAACATATTAATTATTTATTTTAGTTAATAACGTTAATAAAATGTTAATTATGTTTTGAGTTGATATATTAATTATTGATTTTAATTAATAATGTTTTATTATTAGTTTTAATTAGTATATTAAATATTAATTATTGATTTTAAATATTAATGTTTTATTATTAATTTTAACTAGTATATTAAATATTAGTTTAAATTAATAAATTAATAATGTATTAGTATCAATTTCTAGTTAATTGAAGTAATTGGATTTGATTATTGTTAATCATAATTAGTAAACTCTTGTTTAATCTAAAGACATTAGGTATAGTTAAAATTGGCCTAATTTATCCAATGATTATTTTAATTAGTATACTTAAAAGCTAGAAATAGATTTAGATAGATTTTTACTTAAAATGGCATTGTTTATTTAGGACCAAATCTAACCTAGATGGAATAATGGATTGTTAAATGGGATATGGCATGCTTATGGATTATTTAATTAGAGGTGAATTTATATATATCCACTTATGTGCATTTTTCAGTCCTTTAAGATGTTTTTGTTTCTATGCATCTGTATGGTTCTCTTGTACTTAAATGTGTTACTGTTGGGGGCATTAGATGACCTAGGATGTATACAGAGGCTGGGAGAAGTGTTTATATTTCTATTACTCTATGGTGTGTGTGTTCATGATATTACCCTAAACTGACCATGTGGCCCTCTTGATTCTGTTATCTATTTGTGTACCTATGTGACCATTCTTGATTGTGTGGGATACTGGATTTGGGGTACACTAGGGTTGTGACCTATGCTAGATCTGTTAGGATCATTGAGCCTAGGGTAGGTTACCTAGATGTGTAGTAGGGGGTGGCTTGCAATAAGTTCTGTGTCCGTAAGTGACTACTGGATTTCTTATTGTGGAGTTTATTAATAAGTGATAACTAAAGACATATTTGGGGATATTAAAATAGATTAATAAGATGAGTCCTCACCCATGCTTGAGTGCTAGTATAGGCTAAGGTGGTGTTGAGAAGATGTTAGTTGCCCTATGAGGTACCTGACATAGTTAGTGGCCTTGTCAATATGAGAGGTCATTAGCTCCGGGTATGGTCACTTAGGTGCCAAAATCCATTAGGATTATCAGGGCCAAACTTAAGGGTTAGACGTACATGATGACACTTTCCTTTACACATGCTAGATTTCCTACATTGTCAGTTGTTTCTGGATTAGTGAGTCTTACCTTTCATGATGAATAGTACACCAAATTAGAGAGCTATCAGGATTCCTTGCTTAGTGGTTTTCCTTCTTGGTATTGGATATCCGACTGGGATCTGGTGTTATCTCCTCAACACGGTGGGGTGGACCTTTGTGGTTCCACATGGATGGGTGGTAGTGATTCTTTATCCATTGAGCTTCAACGTCCTTGTACCAAGTGCCTGATGGTTCTGGCACATGAGCTCTTTATGTTCCTTCATCATTTATTATGTAATTTCATTATTGTAAATCTTGTATTAGAGTATCGCATGTGATACCTAATCTAGAAATTGTAATTAAGTAGTTTAGAGTGATTACCACATACCCTACGACATGTGCAGTGGATGTGAGTTTATGGTGGGTTCATGGTTATCCATGGGGCTGTAATTATGGTTACGTAAGTTGTAATTGTTATACTTAATCAGATGGAATCTTTTGTTATATTGTTAGTGGTGTTTTGCTTTGAGAAATTCAACGTCATGGAACCCTTCAGTCGTGTAATCTATGTGAGTGTAAGACATGTATATAAATGGTGATTGCTTCCACATGAATGTATGTTTCTTTATGTTAACTTTATAAAAAAAAAATATTCAGCACACATAGTGACATGTTCTAGGTTAATCTCTCTTGGGTTCCCTGGCGGGGCATTACATCCCTCCCCAACCACGCCGACTTCTGATGTCGCGTTAGCTACCTTTCATTAAGGTTCAGTAGGAATGGTTTCCTTTCTACGTTGTTACCTTGCTGGATAATCTTTTCAATTTCATCACCCCAAGGGATACCCAACCCCAGTTCTGCGAAGACAATGAATTGGACATCATCCAAAAGAAATTGATCCTTAAAAACATTCCAGAGCAGCATAAGCATGTCTACCTTCTCTCCTCTGAGGTCAAGAAGAGACGCCAGGAAGCGGGACGTAATGTCCATGCTGACGTGGTATCTCTTCTCATTGCAAATGAACTCATGGCCGAGCTCCATCAACACAGCATTGTTAATGAAAGAGCCCACTTCCTTGCAAATGGAAGTGAGTACTTTGTCTTATATCCTACCCAAAAAGGGATTTTTATCATCAGTGGATGTAGTTCTCAACCTAATTTGTGTGTCCATCTCTGCCTAAACTTAAAACCTAAATATTCAAACTACACAAAAAATTAAAATTTGAGGGCCGAGCCTGAAAGGCAAAAGCAAATTGAAATTGATGAAGAAGCAAGCAAGAATGTCTATTAATAGCCTTGTTCCATATCTTCCATATCTTTAGGTAAATCATTTCCATTAATGCAGGAGTGTGGGAAATTACTAATATAGTCAATGGTCACTATACTAATAACTACATTTTGTACTAGTACAATTTTGGAAACTGTGTGAATTTCCTGATGGTTAAAGAATGTCACTTTCACTCTGACAAGACATTCATTTTGAGAAACTGTGCCCAAGACTAGCCATTGATCTACATCAATCAACAGTCTCAAATAATACATTTACAAATTAGGGTTCTAAATAAACAAGTTTAAGGTACATGTTGACAGTATCAATGCTCATAGTTGATAGTACAATGTACATACCATGTGCAGTTGCCAAATGTACATACCACTTGCAGTTTCCAGTGATGGTAGACAACTCCGCTACCAAAGAGGCGATATTAACTCGATGTGACTGGTAGTCCAGAAATTGTAATTATTAGATTTTTTATGAATTGCCATTTGGCATTTGGTAATTTTAGATTTTAGTTTTACTTTAAATTTTAAAGAATAACTACTTTAAAATTTCACAATTCGGCAGTCGCATAGTCACACATGTGACATGATACATGAAAAAGTTAAGTTATATTACTGTTAATTAAATAATGTTAAATAAATAACATGTTGTCATACATTAACATTTTAACATTTGTTTAGTTCATTTTCAATTTCACAAATTATAAAATCACATATGTCATGACTCACACATACATATTTTACAATTAAATCCATAAAAACAAGCTGAAATGAAGTTGCAAACTTTTCATTAATATTTTCTATAAATTTACAATATTCAGAATTTCAGACTTGGAGACTTTCACTTGAAGTCCTTACAAAACTTTAAAGACAAAACCTATTATAGTAAAAATTTCAAACTTTTCAGGCGGAGGCCATAGGGACACAACACTAAGGATTTCCCCCTCCATCTAGGTAGAACTTTCCAGAGATGACAAGCTCTACGAATTCATACAACCATCTGTAGTCCACCAAGTCATCCAACAAAAACTATTTGCGAAGAAAATCCCTACCAATATGCACCCATTTACTATGGCGCATCAACTGCTGAACATCCAGGTTCAAAAGAAAAGGTTGAATGGCCACATCTTCGTCTGAATTGAAAAGCTTGCGTATATCACTTGCCCAAGAGATCCTCACCCCTAATTTTTCATAAACAACAACCTTAACAATGTCACCCAGGAATTTATGTTTGAATAGCTTCCTTAACAAAAGGAGCATATCCACCTTCTGTCCCCTGAGGTCCAAAAGAGATGCCAAAAAATGGGATGTAATGTCTGTGTTAACTTGGTACCTATCAAGACATTTTCCAAAAATTGATGGCCCAGCACCATCCTCACAACCTCATTTGTGAAGGCTCCAAACTCCTTGCAAACTGATTCAAGGGTTTGGTTTGAGACCAGGCCCAAAAAGGCCTTCTGTTCCTCCACAGACATGCTTATCCAATGGATAGGAGTGTCCATCTTCAAAAAAAACTACCACAATATCTGAAATTATACTAATACAACCTAAAAACCAAAACCAGAGGCAATCTTTCAAGCACTAGCAAAGGCAGACCCAAACCAAAGGAGAATTGAAGAAGAAGGAAGCTTAGATCATCTATAAATAGCCCTTAATTCTTTCTCTAACCTAAGTAATTCATTTGTCCTTCAAAATTCTGTAAATCTTTCATATTAAAAGCACAGTCGTTCATATTAAAAGAATGAGTGTGTGAAATTAGAAATAGCCAGATTTAGTGTCAGTGATAAAAAATTTCTTTTATTAACGACAACTATGATACATTATCAACCATCCACCTAAAAAGATGTAAGACTTGATATGTGTAAATAATGATGTCATTATGTGATGTTGCATTAATTAGATAATAGTTATGTTGCAGATTAATTAAACTTCAGCCATTCATCTAGGATCATCAAATGGTCTCAAATAAGACATTTAACATTATAAAATGATGGATGTTACTGTTAGGTTGTGTGTCAATGTAAATTTTTGTGCTTATGGATACCAACATGTGTTTAATATGAAAAAAAGTTATATTAGTTGGTGTTGGCCCACATGACGCATTGACAAGTCCCATCTTTTGAAAATCACAAATAAAATATTTATTTTTCCCATACTTAACGATAGATTAGCCAAAAAAAAAAATTCAAAAGGCACATAAAATTTGCTAGCACAAATAGTTTTTTTCCCTTCAACAAAAAATCATTCGCCTCATATATTATAATGTATTTACTTCAAAAGAAAAAACTTTGCCTCACACAATATATATTTTCCCCACATTAATGTATTATTCGCCAAGATTTTATGGAATTTTCATTGGGCAGGGAAAAAATCACCTTCGCCTTTATATTATTTTCCTAATTTGGAAAAAAAATTTGCCATCATCAAGAAAAAATTTCCCCTAAATTAATGTGTTATTCGCTAGGATTTTACACTTTTTTCCTAGGAGGGGGTTTCTTAAAGTTATCCCTGGTTAACATTCACATTTATCATCAACTGAGTAACCAAGAAGGTTGTGACCCAACCCTGGAGAACCTTAGGAATAATTTTTTTATTCTTTCAAGAGAGGAAATCGAATCTCGAGATCCTAGCCATTAACTTGTGTAAAAAAAATGCTCAACACTTACCAATCATGGATATGTATAGAGTTGCATCCACTACACTTGACTCGTCATCCATAGATAGCTTGCATGGACTGTCACTATGGGGGTTCCAACTAGCCTAGAGTCTTTCATTCCAAAAAATTTCAATACTTATTTTATGTACTTAGACTGACTAATATAGATACCATCTTTTAGTTGTGAAATTTTCAATCCAATAAAGAACTTAATTTCTCCTATCATTGACATCTCAAACACTTTCTTCATCTATTTTTCAAACTTCAAGCTCATCTCATCATTTTCTCCAAAGATAATATCATCGACAAATACTTCAGCTAACAACACCTTATTACCTTCAACCTTCAAGTACACATTTCTATCCTCACTTGTTCTTTTTAAATCAATCTTAATGAGATAAGAGTGTAATATTTCATACCATACTCTAGGTGCTTGTTTCAGTCCATACAGTCCCTTTTGCATCTTTCCCACCATGTCCTTGTTCTCAGTCAAATAAAATCCATCAGGTTGCTCTATGTAAACCTATTCTTCAAGAATCTCATTTAGAAAAGTGGATTTGACATCCATTTGAAAAATGTTAAACTTCTTATAAGAAGAATAAGAAATTAAAATTCTTACTCCTTCAAGTCTTTCCACAAGAGAAAATATTTCTCCATAGTCCAATCCTTCCTCTTGTGCATAGCCTTTACACATAAGCCTTGCCTTATTATGAACCACTTCTCCATCTTCATTTTGTTTGTTCCTGAAAACCCAATGTGTACCAATCAAATTTTTATCTGATAGTCTAGGAACAAGTCTCTGTGTTTCATTATTAACAATATGATCAAGTTCTTCTTCCATTAATTTTATCCATTCTTCACTTTTCAAGGCTTCTTTTATATTTTTAGCCTCAAACTTTGAAATTAGACATGTAATCTCTCTGATTCTCCTTCTTGTGTGTACTCCAACATCTTTATCACCACTTATCTAATCAGGGTAATGATTTAATATCATATACCTTGGAATAATAGGTTCAAGTCTAGGTGCTTCTTCTTCTTGTTCCACCAATTGAACCACTTCTTCCTCATTGTTCTATTCAATGGTTTCTTTCACTTATGGTTGCACATGCACAAATTCAAGAATATTTCCTAGTTCTTGCTTGCTTGTTTCATCAGATTTCTCTGGATATTCATCTACCTCCACACTTCCACTTTCAAACATCTTGTTAGTTCTTTTATGGAAATGCTTATAGGCCTTTCTTTTAGTAGAATATCCCAATAAAATACCTTCATCACTCTTTGGATCAAACTTGCCAATAAAATCATCTCTTTTGATATAGCATCTACTACTAAAAATTTTGAAATGTTTAACACTAGGTGTGTGACCATACCATAATTCATAAGGTGTCTTGTTTGTTCCTTTCTTCACTTGCACCCGGTTCAAAGTGTAAACTACAGTATTGATGCCTTCTCTCCAATACATCTTTGGTGCATCACTTTGAATCAACATAGTCCTAGTAGCATCTAATATGGTTTTGTTCCTTGTTTTAGCAGCTCTATTTTTCTAAGGTGTTCTAGGTGCTGACATCTGCCTCTTGATCCCATTTTCTTCACAATATTTGACAAACTCTAGTGAAGAGAATTATCCTCCTCTATCAGACCTTAGGCACTTCAATCTTTTACCTATTTCATTCTAAAAAAATTATTTGAAATCTTTGAAATTTTAGAAAGCATCATACTTAACCTTCAAGAAAGTCATCTACATCATCCTTGAGTAATCATCAGTAAATAATAGGAAATATTTATCACCATGATAGCTTTTAATCCTCATAGGACCACACAAATCAATGTACACTAAATCTAGTATATTTTCTGATGAAAATGACTTGCTACTGAAAGTAGAACTAGTTATCTTACCCAAATGACATTCCTTACACATCATGTTGTCTGGTTTAATTAATTATGGAAAAAATCTAATTGCATTCAAATTACTAAATTTGACAAAACTATCAAAGTTCACATGAAAAAACCTTCTATGCCACAACCAACTATCCTCAACTCTAGCCATCAAAGAACTATTTGCAGTAGTATTTAGATGGAATAAATTACCTTTATTATTCCTACTAGTTGCAATCAGATTACCTGATCCTCCAAGTATCCTACACGCACCTCCTTTGAACTCCAGCCCATAACCTTTACCATTCAAATGACCCACACTCGATAGATTATGAGTTAGACCTTCTAAAAAATAGACATCATCAATATTACTCTTACCATTCAAAGAAATTGTACCTTTCCCTCTAACCAAATAGGGTGTATTGTTACCAAACCCAATAACACCACCATCAAATTATTCAAGCTTGATGAACTTCCTTTTTTCATGGGTCATTTGATGAGAGCACCCACTGTCAATGACCCACTCCCTGGCTTGATCTATGTGAGAGACTTAGGCCTTTTCACCTTTTGTGAAATCCTCTTTTACTGTGAAAAATACTAACTCCCCTTATTCATTGTCTTCTAACTCCTCATCAGTCACACCTTCATCTACAAAAACATAACATTGCTTCTTTCCTTTTCCTTTGAATCTTTGAATCTTATCTTTTTTTTTTCTATTAGGAAACCTAGAAGCAATATTTCCAATCTCATTGCATGAAAAACATGTTAAAGGTAACTTTCCTTTGTACTTACTGGCTCCTCTAGGTAATCTCCTTGCAAGTAAAGCTTCAAGTTCTTCTTTCTTTCTTCTTCAAAGAAATATTCAAGATCCCTAGAATAACTTGTCAAGCAGGTTGAATTATGACTTATTTATTTTCCCTTCTTCTCTGATGCTAATGAAAAAGAGGCCTTAAAAGATGCTTCAACTTTAGGCATACTGTTATCATAGTTACTTAATTCAAAAGAAGTGATCTTACCAATCAATCCATCAATAGAAACAGTATCAAATGTCCTCAATTCTTGTATAGAGGAAACTCTAATGGCATAAGAAGGTAGAAAAGTTCTCAACATTTTACTTACCACATTACTTTCTTCAATGTTACCACCGAAAGCTTTGATAGTACCAACTACTTCATTTATCATTTTACCATATTAAGCAATGTTCTCATCTTCCACCATTTTCATGTCATCATGTTTTCCCTTCAAATTGTCTACCCTATCTTTTTGCAAATGTATATCTCCACCATATATTAACATTAACTTTTCCCAAACCTCATAAGAAGTCTAGAGTCCATCCACATCAATATACTCAGTTTCCACATGGTTCCATAATTGTAGCCCCATGCCTTTCAGATAGATCTTCATCCTATCACTCCATATAGTGTAGTTGTTTCTTTTAAACTTAGGACCTTCCTTCTTCATCATCGGATATTTTCTTCAAGATGTTAATCTTACCAAAAAGAGAACCTACGCTCTGATACCAATTTTTAATAGTATAAGGTCCAAGATTACTGAGAGGGGGGGTGAATCAATAATCTATCAAATCTGAAACTTTTCATAATTCATTCAACACCATAAACCACATTGATCAACTTTATACCTTATGCATGGAATAAAAAAAGTAACGAAACACTCATACACACAAACAAAAAAGTAACACTAGTATTTTTATCGTGGAAACCCTGATTAAGGGTGAAAACTACAGTGGGGAGTAGCACCCACAAAATATTTTCAATCTTATAAAATGTGCCATGTTAAAGGCCTAGCCCTATTAGGAGCTTACAATGATGCTATGTTAGGGGAAGACCCTTTTAGGAGTCACCTGGTTAATGGATTTAACTCTAGCCCTATTAGGAGATTTACCATGTTAGGAGTAACATTGTTAAAGGATTTCAAACCCTAGTTAAAGAGTCATCCTATTAAAGTATTTACAAATCAGACCTATTAAAGTCTACCTGATTAAGGGATTTTCTTGTAGAAACTATTAGGAATAAAAAAGTACTATGATCTAGGTATAGCATGCATCCTCTTCTTATTCAGGTCCAATTAAGCACAACACTTCTTATTCTTCTTGTAGCCTATCTTCACTCTTCATTGGACCGCACCTTTTCATCCATGATCTACACTTGCATTATTCATCATTTTACATATCAATACATTATAAGTTCATTAGGAGACCACCACCTTAATCATGACCTAATACATTTAATTTAATCATTACAATCTGTTGGAGCTCTAAAATTCTGGATAAATTTTAGAGTGGCTAACTAGAATTTTCTCTAAGGCACAAGTCACTACCCCAAAAAATACTTTTGAAAGGGCCTACTTTGAATGCATGTGAAAAGAGACCCGAAGCTTGGATGGATAAAATGCTTGGAGAGTGTGTTTAGAAACTTTTATAGAGAAATTATAGTGGGTTTCAACCTTCATAATTCAGATTTGATGTGTTTTGGAGATACTCATTTGGAGGTGTTGATCCAAATCTGCACTAGTGCATGTTTGCAGTTGTCATTAGGTGACTCGCTTTGATGGTTTATATCTTTGACTGGGTGGATAGGCATGACATAAGGGTTGTTCCTAGGTGTTTTATACATGAAATTGAACCTCCATGCCCATTTTCAGATCCCTATGAGTTTATTTGATAAGTTTACCAAAGCCTTTCCATTTGCAATTTATTATGTTTCTCTGAGTGTCAAATGCAGAATTTTTGAATGCCCTACTTTGAGGTCTTACAAGTTGCACCCAATTCAATTAAATGAGGAATTGAATGTTCCCCTATATTGAAAACATGGAAATGCACCTCCATGAATATTTTTATACTTTGATCAATCCATTTGACCACTTTGCCCAGCCCTTTCCAAATCAAATTTCTGCATTTTTATTGTGTTTAAGTTCAGAAAGTAGTTGAAGTGCTAACTTTTGAGATTAATGTTGGTTGATCAATTGATCATCAGAGTGATCTAATTGAATTTCTATATTCCTTGTGTTAAAGTGAATCCATTTTCACAGGTTCAGACTGTATGGGTCTCTTTTGATAGGCTTGTGAAATCAGAACCAAAAGTGATTTGTGCAGATTCCCAGTGGGCAGAATTGATTTGGCAGAACAACCACTTTTAGAGGATTGTAATTTCATATCAGATGGTTGTCTTGGGATGAAAATTGTGGGTATATAATCCTTGTATGTGAATCTTATATCAAAATTAGGAGTGGGAGCTCAGGGATTGTTTTTCCATTTGTTCAAGGTCATTTCAGGAACCAGTTTCTACTGTGTTTGCAAGTGTCTTTTCCAGTCTGAAATAAACTGTCAACTTCGGAGATTAAAATATCTTGCCTCATAAAGCATCATTGAGATATTTTTTGCAGATTTATATTAAAAATGAAAGTATCCATGTCTTCTGTATTTGAGTGTTTCGGGAAGTCTTCTAGTCAATTTTTAAAGTCGGTTCCAGAGGCTAGATGATGTTAGTGAGATCAGTTTACCGAAATATAAAGAGTTGTTTTTAATGGCCACCGGTTCAATGCTTCATCGTCCAATTGAAAATGGTTTATGTTTAGGTAATCAGAAGGTGAAGGTTGATTTCAGGATGAATACTCTTAAGCCAAAATCTCAGGGACACGACATGGTTTATTGGAGTTCAAATACTCAGTTATGTGGTTTTAAAGTATATTATTATTTCAAATCGTTTCATGATTTAGATAATAGTACTTGTCAATGCTAGTGCAGAATGTGGAAGCATATCTGAGGTACATTAGAGGCACATGAGAACTTGAAGGATTCATCAAATAATTATGGTTGACTGGCATGAAAAAATCACAGATATGCACAAAATGAAATTGTGGATAAGGCTTTGAAAGCAAGTGAAATTTGAATGCAAATGAATTTTAAAGTACGCAATATGGAAGAATGGAGAAGTGAAAAATTTTAGAGCCCTCAAGAAAATACCTGGAAGGTGTAAAAGTACATTCCAAAACCTTTGCAAACAGTCCTCTCAAGCCCACATAGAGAAGGAGTCTATGCACTAATCAAAGAGGAGGGAGCTACAAAATTCATTCCCAAATGTTGTGCATGATCAGTGATTGAGGCCTGAGCATTGTTTTAAGAAAGTATGCATAAGGAAAAATGTGAAGTCATTCACAAGGCATGTGAATCTAGTACAAGTTGTAAGAGGTAGTGCTTTGTTTTGGAGAAGCTGCTTGGAGTTAAAAGCTAAAGGCCTGCACAATGAAATAACATCCCCAGAGTTGCTACGCATGTAAACAAGAGTGGAGGATGTCTACAATGCAAGAAGGAGGAGGTGTTGCATGGAACATAGGAAGAAGTCTATGCAATACCAAGCAAAGGTAGCACATTGAATTGAAAATCTAGCATCATTTCTAAACCAATTTGAATGCAAATTCCAGTTAGATCCTACGTAGTATAAAGTGGAGCAAGAAGCCAGCGCAATGTATGAAAAGAGAGGTTGTGCAAGGTTTGAAGTGTAAAGAAAATAATTTTAAAAATAATTAAAGCTTCAAATAAATGGCATGAGGGAAAACCAAGGAAGCCAATGCATAAGGTAAAACTTTTAAAATTATAAACCAAATGCTACAGAGAAGATGGGCCTGCGCAAGGAAGGGTTTAGAAACTTCAAAGAAAAATAAAATGTAAGGTTTGCGCACAAATTGAAATAGATTGTTGTATGTTTTGGAGGTAAAAACAAGTACAAATGCCATTGGCTGGCATGAAAACCAAATGGAGGTTTCCAGACTTGGAAAACATGTAAAATGCATTATCCCACATGCACCGAGGAGAGAACTTTTCTAATGATTTTATATGCAAATGCTTGCATCATTGTTTGAATAAGAGTCAAAAGGCTCATTGGTGGGCCCCTTATCTAGGGAATACTGTGTTGACTGGAGGAGGTATAAAACATGTTTTTGGGTACGGAAAAAGGTAAATCTATAAAAACTTGCAAACCAATAATCCCACATTGATGGGGTGGAAGAACTCTGTAGTCTTTAAATCCAAAATCACATACATTATAATGTGAAGAAAGACCCCAGAGGCTCTAGGCCCACGTGCATAGGAGGCACCTTGGTTTTCATTCTAGGCAAGTGACTTTAGAAGGAAAATTGTTTTTGGTGGGACCCGCACACAGAGGAGATGGTCACATGTGGCAGATCAGCAGCATTCTGAGATTCAGAGGTAAGAGCTTGTATCCAAGTCTTCAAATTAACCAGGGTTAGCAAAATATTTTAGAGATCTAGAGATACACTAGTCTCCCAATCTCTAGATCAACCTAGGGTCAGAGCAGGGTTAAGGTCAAGTTCATTTAGAGATCTAGAGATACACTAGTCTCCCAATCTTTAGATCAACACAGGGTCAGAGTGGGGTTAAGCTCAATTTTATTCAAAGATTCAGAGATCAAAGTCTTGTCTCCAAGTCTCTAGCTAAACCCAGGGTCAATGAAATGATTCAGAGATCTAGAGGTAAAATTGTCTCCCAATCTCCAGATCAACTTGAGGTCAAGACGAAGTTAAGGTTGAATTTATCCATAGATTAAGAGATCAAAGGATTGTCTCCAAGTCTCTAGATAAACCCTGTGTTAGTGATATGATTCAGAGATCTAGAGGTAAGCTTATCTCTGAATCTCTAGATGAACCTGGGGTTTAAGTTGAGTTCAAGTTGAGTTCATTCAGATATCTAGAGATAGAGCTTGTCTCCAAGTCTCTAGATAAACTCAAGGTCAAGAAAATGATTCAGAGATCTAGAGATAAATGCAATCTCCCAATCTCCAGATAAACCCAAGGTCAATAAACTCATTTAGAGATTAGGAGATAAAGGCAATCTCTAAATCTCCAAATGAGCTCAGGTAGACTTGAGAGCAAACCAACACATGACAAGTAGCAGAATCTGGTGAGGTCTGGGCAAAATATGCATAAAAAAGAGAAATGCAAGAGAAAAAGTGCAAGAATATGTATATAAAGTGTAGAAATAATAAAAGGGTAAAAGACTGAGTTTAAAGGCAAATTTCAAAGATTAAAAAGAAATATAGGATTAAATTTGCACGATCTTATAATGTTTTTAAAACATTGCAAATGTATTTGTCTTCAAAACATGAAGGAGTATTAATGAGAAGAAATTTTCAAAGGCAGAATGAAATCAGATTTCAAAGGCAAGATTGGAAGATTTTCAGATTTTGAAGAGGCAAGTGGAATCAAGTTTGTTAATTAGAATGATTGCAGTTCAAAGGCATTTCAAAGGAAAGAAAACAAATCAGATTTTTGGAGGAAAGAATATATTTGCAGAAGTTTCTTGCAAATAGACAGGTGTCAGTTAGGGTTCATTTTGGTTTTCCCTTTCTCTATATCTTTTGTCTTCTCTATTGATACAAGGATGGACAAATTAATGTTGTTGGGCAGTTTTCTGATTTTGAGTCTATTTTCAAAGCTTTTGTCACTGTGAATATATTGAAATAGAGGTACTTTAATGAGAATACAGTACGAATTCCTTTTGCATATCTATGATGTCTTCATGTGCTTGTCTTTGAATTGTTGTGTATTAAAATTGTAAGGAATTTTAAATACAATGGTTATAAGGTAACTGTGAGATTGTTTTTAAGTTTCTTTCAAGGAGAGAGTAAGTCTTAAGGGTAGTTTCAGAGAGTTCCAGACTTTCATAATAATTTGATACCTAGATATGGGAATGAGAGGGTGACTTGTAAGGCATTTCACCTTGGTTCTAAGGGTGTTATTATGAATAATTTTTTGTGGATATATCTTCTTTTGACTCTTTTCCCAATGAATAAGACAGTATTCTCTACTAATCTAGCAATTATCATCATCAATCCATTAAAATATTCAACAATATTTTTATTTTTTGCTTAAGAGTATAGATGTTTAAGATCTATATTGAAGAATACAGACATTATTGTTGATTCGTTAAAGAAATGAATCCATTAGGTTAGCTTGCATGAGCTTCTGAGATCGAAGAGAAGAAGGATGAAAATCCTTAATCCACTGTCTGATTTATTGAAACAATAAGTCAAGAGGTACACCCACCTGAGTTTGTGGAGCTCAAAGAAGAAGGACGATCAAATCCTCATTAATTAGTCATTTTAATTACAAGAATCATGAGTTGGGAGTCATAGAGTCAAGCATTGATGCTTATACAGATTCTGCAAGAAAAATCGCTAACAAAATGGTGACTCTACTGGGGATAAAGATGAAATAGTCTTGTTGAGATTTTTAGAAAATCCCTGGTGTTTTTAAAGTTAAATCAAATTTTAGTTGAGTTTGCCCATCTAAGTCGCGCAAACAAAATGGTGACTCTACTGGGGAGAAATGGATTTTAGCAATAGTGTTTTAAAGTTCATAAGAATTAATTTGTTGTTGTTTCATTTCTGGACCAGTTTGTGAAATTTTATCCCATACTTGTTGTGGGTGGAAACTCTGTTAAACTTGGAGAATCCTGGTTGTTTTGTGCCAGTGTAAAATTTGTGACTATCAGTTGTTATATGAAGTTTAAGATCAGCAAGTTTCAGATGATTGTTTTCTTGCTTGGCTGAATCAACACCATAATCTGATTGTAAGAAAGAGAGTCAAGAAATAGAGTCTAAAATTTATTTCAGATCTATGTTTAATAATAGTCTGGAAGTGTTTTCATTGCAATGAAGTATAAAGAAGATTTGTAGCTTTGTTGATTGGAACAAGCCCAGGATTGAATGTAGTTTCTAAATGGCTTTTGCTATTTGAAATTTTTCCTCTACAAGGAGGTGGTGAATCTACAAGAAAAGAACCCGATCGACCTACAAAAGAGGCTCAAGATCTGTCGTGTTTCCAGTTAAGAAGCAAAAAGAATAGCAGCTGCAGTTCTTGTCTAGGTATTTTATTTTTCATTGGATAATTACTGCTCCATGAAAATCAGTTGTTAAAATTTTCCCTATTAAGTGATATCAGCACTAGTTGAAAGGGAAAAGTGTTGAAATGTCATTTTCATACTATAATGTCATTAGCTTCAGCTTTCATGTTTGGATGAGTAAGAAAATTATTTGATAAAATTGATCAAGCTCTTTATGGTCAAATTGAAGTGTTTATGAAGGCATGTGGGAATGTACTTTGATTATTTCCAGCCTTGTGTATGTTTGAGTGTAACCATACCTAATAAGATGTCACAACAGTGTAGTAGATAATTTTTAGCATTAAGTTGTATCTAGCTCTAAATTTTGAAGGCATTCATGGTTATCGAAATAATTTTTCACCCGAAATCATAGAAATATTACCAAGATTCAATGGTGGGAGAGAGGAAAATGGGAAAAGCATTGTAGAAAGCTCATGGACATAATTGAGTATTTTGATATCGACTATGAGGATAGTTTTATGAGTTTGTTTATCCAATCTTTGGTGGATGATGCAAGGTGGTGGTTCTCTTTTTTTTTGGAATGTTCTATCTCTTCGTGGGAAGAATTAAGATCATCTTTTTTGGAGCACTTTGGTGAAAAGGTTAATCCAGTTGTAGTGATAAATAATTTCATGGAGATGCAAATAAAGAATGGTGAGTTGGTTCCTCCTTTCAATTACAGATTTGCAAAAGTATTGGGTCAAATCCCAATGGATTTCCGACCAAATTATCTTATTTGTTTGGTTATTTATTTAGGTGAATTTGGTAAAAAGATGAGCTACTTGTTAAGAGATAAAAAGCCTAAAACCTTGCATCATGCTTTTATGACAATAGTAGATATTGAAAATAATTTAAGGTATGGAATCATCCCAAGGGTTTTTCCATCTACTAGTGATCTTTTTCATAATGTATCAAGTGCACTAGATAGGTGTGGATCAAGAAATGAAGATCAATGTCAAGATATTTTCATGCCTACTGATTTTACTAACCAAGCTTTAAATTATGTTTCAAAACAAAATGTGACTGAAGAATGTATTCACCAAATAGTAGCTGCCCCTCATGTTGGTGTGAACATGGTTAGTGAAGAAATTTTTAATGTTCTTAAGGCAGAGATAAATATATACAGTGGCTATGCACCTAATAAATAAGAAACTAGTTATTCTAGTTTTGGGGCTGCAGAGATAAATTGTTTGCAGTCAAATGTGGAAAGTAAAGAGGGGCAGGTGTTTTATCATAGGATGATTTTGAAGCCCCTAATGAGGAAATTTTATCAGACTTTAATGTTGAATCTTATTATGCTATTGATAATGCTGACTATTATGTTGATGATGAAATCAATGAGTATCAAGACATTGAAGATGAATCTATGATTGACAATGTTTCCTTTCAGTTTGTAGATTTTTCTTCTTTTCAACACAATAGTGCAGATTTCTTGTCTCAATTTGAGGAAGATTTTTGTGAACAACAAGGAGATGACTATGATGGAGATGAAATTTTTTGTGGGCATTCCTTTGCACAAAATGAAATGAGCCAAGAAGTTTCAATCCTTGGTTACAATAAGGAAGGTTTGTCTCAAATCATGTTTTTGTCACATGGGGATGTCCAAGAAGACATTTGTGAGGAATTGGTTGAGGAAGAGGATTCATGGTGTCAGAGTGGCCCTAAAATTTGTGAAGATAAAGTGATGGTTTATATGCAGCCTTGTGAAGAGGAGGAAGACTTGTCATGTGTTGGAGATGATTATGAGAATGCTCATTTGTCTAAAACAATGATGAATTCTTTTGCTTCAACTAACAATGATGATAGTGTTGATTTTTCAATTTGTATGTTGCATCCCATGACTTGTCATGTGAAGTTGTTGATTCTAAGAGGCATAAGGATTTTTATGAGCCAAAGTCTGAGACTATGGTATTTAAAAATGTTTTTGAAAGTCTTTCAATGTGTGAGTTTCCAGCCTTAGATAATATTATGCTAGCTTATCAAATGGATAGTGTTTCTATTCATGGTGGTTCCATAAATGATTTTGGTAATGTAAAGCATGGTCCCAGTCATGAATCTGAAATTATGGATCCTCTAGACCATGAAAATGAAAATAAAATTGTTGTTGGTGGGTATGTCAGATTTCTATGAACCAACTTATGAAAGTTTTCAGGAAAGTATCTCCTGTGATATGGATATTAAATCTGATTTCGTATTTGAACCAGAAATGGATGTCAACCTATTTGATGTTAACATTGATAGTTGTGATATTTTTAATAGTACGGAATCAATGTTTTGTTAAGAGTAAACTACTAATTTTGATAGTGTTTCCTATAATAGTGTTTTATATCAAGGAGATGTGTGATGAGATGAGGATGTGTATAATGAATTGCTTGCTGATTTATTGGAACCACATTTTAAAAAATTTTGTGTGAAGCTGAAAGAGGTTTCATATTATTTGTTTCACCCAGAGGTATGTTCATTTTTGCAAGAATGGGATGTAAATATTGTTGATGCATTGTTTTTTAAAGATATTGAAATGAATCGGCAAGGGTGTATCAACTATCAGACAGAAAATGAGTCCTTTCTTTTTCCAGTCCAGCATGTTGATGTTTCTCGGGATGAAATAAATTTGAAGTCATAAGTTGTAGTTCATCATGATTTTCTTGAGTGCTTGTGTGTTATACATGGGATCAAGTTTGAAAAATTTCTCTTTGAAATCCAAGCATGTGTTGAAGTAAGTCAGCATGTTTCCAGCTATGTAATGGAGTCAGAGTATTTTTCTTCTCGACTGGTTAAAAATTTTAAAAAATGTCACAGCCTTGTGTTTCATAATGCTCAACATGTTCAGTAATTTTTTTATTTCACAATGCCTAATGATAGTGAGGGTGGTGATTATTTTTTATGTAAATTGTTGAACATTAGTAGCATTGTGTTTGATCAAGCAAATGAAGTGATGATTTCAGCTTACCTTTGATCTATGGAGATGAGAATCATATTTTTGATAGGGCTAAGTGTTGATTCCAATTTTGAAAGGACTTGAGGCTATTTTTAAATGATGTATATATTTGTGCAATTGTTGTGCTTTTAGTTGTGTGCAGTGTTTAGTTTTTAATAAGGATCCCAGGTTTAGAAGAGAAGAGTGAAAAATCTTGATTTGCTTTTGAATGGTCTACTATATCAAGAGTTTCTAAATCCTCTGCATGCCCACATGGGGCACACATCCCTAATCAGAGCCATTTTTGGAGCTCTAAAATTTTGGATAAATTTTAGAGTGGCTAAGTGGAATTTTCTCTAAGGCACAAGTCACTACCCCAAAAAAATGCTTTTGAAAGGGCCTACTTTGAATGTATGTAAAAAGAGACCCGAAACTTGGATCGATAAAATGCTTGGAGATTTTGTTTAGAACCTTCCATAGAGAAATTATAGTGGTTTTCAACCTTCAAAATTCATATTTGATGCATTTTGGAGATAGTCATTTGGAGGTGTTGATCCAAATCAGCACTTGTGCATGTTTGCAGTTGTCATTAAGTAAATCACTTTGACAGTTTATATCTTTGATCGGATGGATAGGAATGACATAAGGGTTGTTCCTTGGTGTTTTAGACATGAAATTGAACCTTCATGCCCATTTGTAGATCCCTATGATTTTATTTGATAAGTTTACCAAAGCCTTTCCATTTGCAATTTATTTTGTTTCTCTGAGTGTCAAATGCAGAATTTCGGAATGCCCTACTTTGAGGTCTTACAAGTTGCATCCAGTTAAAGGAAATGAGGAATTGAATGTTCCCCCATATTGAAAAAATTAAAAATGCACCTCTATGAATATTTTTAGACTTTGATCAATCCATTTGACGACTTTTCCCAACCCTTTCCAAATCAAATTTCTGCATTTTTATTGTGTTTCAGTTCATAAAGTAGTTGAAGTGCTAACTTTGTAGATTAATTTTGGTTGATCAGTTGATGATCAGAGCAAGATAATTGAAGTTCTATATTCCTTGTGTGAAATTGAATCCATGTTCAAGGGTTCATACTGTAAGGGTCTCTTTTGATAGGCTTGTGAAATCAGAACCAAAAGTGATTGTGCATATTTCCGGTGTGGGTAGAATTGATTTGGCAGAACAACTACTTTCAGAAGATTGAACTTTCATATCAGATGGTTGTCTTGGGATTCCATTTCTAGGTCTATACTCCTCGTATGTGATTCTTCTATCAAAATCAAGAGTGGAGGCTCTGGGATTGTTTTGTCATTTGTTCAAGATCATTTCAGGAACTAGTTTCCACTGTGTTTGCAAGTGTCTTTTCTAGACTGAAATAAACTGTCAATTTTGAAGATTAAAATATCTTTCCTCATAAAGCATAATGGAGATTTTTTTTTCAAAGTGATAGTAAACATTAAATTCTCCATGTCTTCTCGATTTGAGTGCTCCGAGAAGTATTCTAGCCAATTTTTAAAGCCAATTCCAGAGGCCAGATGATGTTAGTGAGATCAGTTTGCAGAAATATAAAGAGTTGTTTTTAATGGCCGCCAGTTCAATGCTTCATCATCCAAATGCATAGTGGTTTATGTTTAGGTAATCTGAAGGTGAAGATTGATTTCAAGATGAATATTCTTAAGCTAAAATCTCAGGGACATAGCATGGTTTATTGAAGTTCATATACTCAGTTATGTGGTTTTAAAGTATATTATTATTTCAAATCATTTCATGATTTAGATAATAGTACTTGTGAATGCCAGTGCAGAATGTGGAAGCATATCTGAGGCACATTTGAGGCACATGAGAACCTAAAGGATGCATCAAAGAATTATGGTTGACTAGCATGACAAAATCACAGATATGCACAAAATGAAATTGCGGATAAGGATTTGAAAGAAAGTGAAATTTGAATGAAAATGAATTTTAAAGTACGTAAAATGGAAGAATGGAGAAGTGAAAAATTTTAGAGCCTCCAAGAAAATACTTGGTAGGTGTAAAAGCACATTCCACAACCTTTGCAAATAGTCCTCTCAAGCCCATGCAGAGAAGGAGTATGTGCATTAATCAAAGAGGAGGGAGCTGCAAAATTCATTCCCAAATGTTGTGCATGATCAGTGACTAAGGGTTGCACATTTTTTTAAGAAATCCCGCGTAAGGGGAAATGTGAAGTCATTCACAAGGCATGTGAATCCAATGAAAGTTGTAAGAGGTAGTGCTTTATTTTGGAGAATCTTCTTGGAGCTAAAAGCTAAAGGCCTGTGAAATGCAATAACATCCCTAGAGGTGTTGCGCACGCAAACAAGACTGGAGAATATATGCAACACAAGTAGAAGGAGGTGTTGCATGGGACATAAGAAGAAGTCTACACAATGCCAAGCAAAGGCAGCACATTGAATTGAAAAGCTAGCGCTATTTCTAAAACCAATTTGAATGCAAATGCTAGTTAGAGCCTGTGTAGTATAAAGTGGAGCAAGAAGCCAGCGCAATGTATGAAAAGGGAGGTTGTGCAAGGTTTGAAGTGTCAATCAAAGACTTTTAAAAACATTAAAAGCTTCAAAAAAATGGCATGAGGGAAGACCAAGGAAGGCAGCACATAAGGTAAAACTTTTAAAATTATAAACCAAATTCCACAGAGAAGATGGGTCTACGCAAGGAAGGGTTTAGAAACTTCAAAGAAAAATCAAATACAAGGTTTGCGCAGAAATTGAAATGGAGTACTATATGTTTTGGAGGTAAAAACAAGTGCAAATTCCATTGGCTGGCATGAAAACCAAATGGAGGCTACCAGACTTGGAAAACATGTAAAATTCCTTATCCCACATGCACTAGGGAGGGAACTTTTCTAATTGGTTTTATATTTAAATGCTCACATCATTGTTTGAATAAGAGCCAAATGGCTGATTGGCGGGCCCCTTAGCCAGGGAATGTTGTGTTGACTAGAGGAGGTATAAAACATGTTTTTAAGCATGGAAAAAGGTAAATCTTTAAAAACTTGCAAACCAATAACCCCACATTAGTGGGGTGGAAGAACTTTTTAGTGTTTAAATCCAAAAGCACATATATTATAATGTGAAGAAATAGCCTGGAGGCTTTCGGCCCACGCCCACAAGAGGTGCCTCGATTTGCATGTTAGGTAAAAAACTTCATAAGGAAACATGTTTTTGGTGGGACCCATGTGCAGAGGAGATGGCGACATGTGGCAGACCAGCAACATTCTGAGATTCAAAGGTAAGAACTTGTCTCCAAGTCTCCAGCTCTAACTGTGATTAGTGAAATCATTCAAAGATCTAGAGATACACTAGTCTCCCAATCTCCAGATCAACCCAGGGTTAGAGCGGGGTTAAGGTCAAGTTTATTTAGAGATTCAGAGATCAAAGGCTTGTCTCCAAGTCTCAAGATAAACCTAGGGTCAGCAAAATGATTCAGAGATCTAGAGGTAAGCTTGTCTCCCAATCTCCAGATGAACCTGAGGTCAAGGCAGGGTTAAGGTTGAGTTTATTCATAAATTCAGATATCAAAGTCTTGTCTCCAAGTCTACAGATAAACCCAAGTTCAGTGAAATGATTTAGAGATCTAGAGGTAAGCTTGTCTCCCAATATCCAGATGAACCTGGGGTTCAAGTTGAGTTCATTCAGAGATCTTATAGAGATAGAGCTTGTTTCCAAGTCTTCCGATAAACCCAAGGTCAAGAAAATGATTCAGAGATATAGAGATAAAGGTAATCTCCCAATCTCTAGATAAACTCAAGGTCAATAAAATCAATTAGAGATTAGGAAATAAAAGCAGTCTCTGAATCTCCAAATGAACCCAAGTAGACTTGAGAGTGAACTAGCACATGACAAGTTGCAGAATATGGTGAGTTATGGGCAAAATATGTATAAAAGAGAGAAATGCAAGAGAAAAAGTGTAGGAATAGTTATATAAAGTGTCAAAATAATAAAAGGGTAAAAGACTATAGTTTAAAGGAAAATTTCAAAGATTAAAAAGAAATATAGGATTAAATTTGCATAGTCTTATAATGTTTTTAAAACATTGCAAATGTATTTGTCTTCAAAACATGAAGGAGTATTCACGAGAAGAAATTTTCAAGGGAAGAATGATATCAAATCTCAAAGGCAAGCCTGGAAGATTTTTAGATTTTGAAGAGGCAAGTGGAATCAAGTTTGTTAAGCAGAATAATTGCAGTTCAAAGGAATTTCAAAGGAAAGAAAGCAAATCATATTTTTGGAGGAAAGAAGATATTTGCAGAAGTTTCTTGCAAACAGACAGGTGTCAGTTAGGGTTGATTTTGGTTTTCCCTTTCTCTATATCTTATTTCTTCTCCATTGTTACAAGGATGGTGAAATTAATGTTGCTTTGCAGTTTTCTGATTCTGAGTCTATTTTCAAAGCTTTTGTCACTGTGAATGTATTGAAATAGAGGGATTTTAATGAGAATACATTAGGAATTCCTTTTTCATATCTGTGATGTCTTCATGTTCTTGTCTTTGAATTCTTGTGTATTAAATTTGAAAGGCATTTTAAATACACTGGTTATAAGGTAACTGTGAGATTGTTTTTAAGTTTCTTTCAAGGAGAGAGTAAGTCTTAAGGGTAGTTTCATAGAGTTCTAGAATTTCATAATAATTTGATACATAGATATGGGAATAAGAGGGTGACTTATAAGGAATTTCACCTAGGTTCTGAGTGTGTTATTATTAATAAGTTTCTGTGGATATATCTTCTTTTGACTCTTTTCCTAATGAATAAGGCACTGGTCTAGTAGTGATCATCATCAATCCATCAAAATATTGAAGAATCTTTTTATTTTCTTCTAAAGAGCATAGATGTTTAGGATCTATATTGAAGAATACATACAATATTGTTGATTCATTAAAGAACTGAATCCATTAGGTTATCTTGCCTGAGCCTCTAAGTTCGAAGAGATGAAGGATGAAAATCCTTAATCCACTATCTAATTTATTGAAATAATAAGTCAACATGTACACCCACCTGAGTTTGTGGAGCTCAAAGGAGGATCAAATCCTCATGAATTAGTCATTTTACTTGCAAGAATCATGAGTTGGGAGTTATAGAGTCAAGCATTGATGCTTATACAGATTCTGCAAGAAAAATTGCTAACACAATCAATCTTTCTCAATCCTTGAACCCTAAAATGTATTACTATTCTAGAACATTTGATTACAACTTTAGGTCAGCCTTCAGATCCATCACAAATCAATTTAAATCAAGAACAACCAAACCTTTTGTACTTCCTCAACATACTTCCAAATCTTGATTAAATTTGATCACCTCAAGAAATAAAATAACAATTAATCATTACAAATTTGTTATGCCACATCACCTTGATACCTGGATCATAGAAACATCCACTGCAATTGATCGCATCATAACGGCTCACCAATCTAACATCAACTACACAAACTTGTTCAAACATTTTCTAACTTGCACATAACAATCTTCTGACAACTAAAAATATACCTTATGGTACTCCAATCCTATAGCAATCATAGGATAAATACCACAACCTATTCAAGATAGTCATATCATGACTGCAACACTTGAATCCATACCGATTTGATAGAATAATCAAATCATTCACTGTGTGTCACTGCATGTTTTTTTGTCTTCTTGGTCGCCCTTCAATTGATCATAACTTGCTCCAATTATATTCCCAGCTTACACAACCATACATAATGTATCTAGAGATGTTTTTGAGCTTCCAACATTGATCATACACTCCAATTCTTATAGTAACACATAATTCATCTACACTCATACTTGGCATCACATCAGGAACATTGTCAACAAATACAACACCAAGTTTACTGATGAACTATAACTGATTGAATGTTTGAAGATGACAAGTTGATGATCATCGAGCTACAAAAGTGAATGCAAGATATTAAATTAGTTAATTTATTGTATTTTCATTGATGTCAACTTGATATAATCTAATTGGTCATACACATATTGTCATAAACTTGAAGAGACCGAAGAGACAAATTTTATGTTGTCTGTAAAACATAAAAGCTCTGTATACACTGAGTGACAGTAAACATCGATGGACAATGCACACCAACAGACAGTGGAAATCAAGCACGTCATAGTGTATACCAAGCACTGCAATAATCAAGCAAGTGTTACCAAGCAAGAACTATTTATCGAGCATAACTAAAGTCAATGACTGAGCTAATTGGAGTTGATGACTGATCAGAACTGAAGTTCAAGAATGCCAAAACACTTAGTTGTCAAGAGCTATATTTAGAGATTAACTAATTGATTACTCTATTCTTAACGCTCAGATAAACTAAAGCATGGAAGATATTTAAAGCATAGTTATCAAGGAGAGATATACGAAATAAAACTAATGCAGATCTTTACGAGATAAAGCAAATAATGTCAATTTTTACGGATCAAGAAGTGATCTACGACAAAAATAAGAAGATTGAGCGGCTAATCATCTCTTTATAAAGAGACAAGTAATTCATTGGAAAAATGAGGAATTTTGAATATAATTCTGGTGAAGATAGAAGTCTTCATGCAGATATGATCATACAGGCTGAAGAACAGAGCCAAAGAATTCTGCAGACATCGAGCAACAGAAGATAAAGCATTCACCGAGTAGAAAGAACAAAGATGGAAGAAAAGGAACTAAAGTGAACATTGATCATAGAGGTATTACTGGACTAACAATATATCTAAATATCTGCAAGTTAAATTTGTATTGTGAATAGATCATTTACTGTTTTAGTTTAACCATTGATTCAGAAAATCTCTTAACCGGGTGGGATTTAACAGTCCTTAATGTATTGAGATACTCAAGAGTATCAAAAGGTTTTCTTGTTGACACCTTAGTGAGTGCTAGGTCAAAAGATAAACTATTAGTTTTAAATCCTCTAACAAGATCGCATTTAACAATGTGTTTGTAACCTTTAAAAGGGTTGGCTCTTCACCGAGCTCACTTCAAAAGAGTGAAAATTTTGGGTTACCGGTCCCAAGTGGTTTTTCCCTTAACAGGGTTTCCATGTTAAAATCTATGTGTCAAATGTGTATTTCTTTCATTGCATTGATATTTTTCTTTACACATTAGTGATATTGGATTGGTCGGTAAACACTAAGTTTATTTGTTGCTACTCGGTAAATTCTAGAAAAGATAAACAATATATCTTACCGAGCAGTTTATATTTGTTAAAATTATTTATGGCATACATCTTGATGGACTGGAAGATAACTAGAGGATATTATATTTGAGATATAAGTTTTGGTTAGAATTTTGGAATTATTTTAAGGTCACTGATTCAACCTTCCCACCCCCCCCCCCCCCCCCCCGCCCCCCTCAGTTATTCTAATAATTGGTATCAGATCTTTGGTGCTTGGAAGAGAGTTTAAAGACTTAAGCTAAAGATCACAAGATGAGTAAACAGGACGTGCCTAAGTTGAACAAGGACAACTTTGCATCATGGAAAAGAAGGATAAGACTTCATCTATCATGTATTGAAATTAATGTCACGCAATGCTTGGATACTGAATATGTTGCACCTATTGGACCTCTGATTGTTGATCAATTGAGAGAGAAACATTAACACAATTCTATGATGATAGAACTTGTGTCTTCACTATCTGATGCTAAATTTGAAGATGTGAAATCATGCACCTCTACAAATAAAATGTGGCACAAACTCAAGCTATTACATGGAGGAGATGTAAATGTGCTGAGAGCTAAAGCTGAAAGCCTAAGAGGAAAGTTTGATGACCTAAAAATGAAAGAAGGAGAGAACATCACGCAGTACAGTGACAAAATCAAAGAATTTGTTAATGCTATCCGAGGAGTAGGAGGAGTACTCGAGAAAGAAATAGTTGTAAGTAAAATTCTAAGAACCTCACTGCTTGTTTATGCTATTAGAGTATCTACAATTCAAGAAATGAGAGCAGTAGAAAATAACAATGTTACTCTTGATAGTTTGATTGGTAGACTTATTTCATTTGAGATGAACAACTATGACAATAGTGTCTTACCAACTATTGAATCTGCATTCAAATCTTCTCTAAAAATAAGTAAATCTAATCACAAACACACTATGAGAAATGATAGTGATAGTGATAGTGATGAACAAGCACTTGATGAAATTGAAGCACTAATAGCTATAAGATTACATAGAGGTAAAGGAAGATATAAAGGTAAATTACCATTGGTCTATTTTAAATGTAAATAAATTGGACATTTTGTTGCTAGATGTGCTAACAAGAGAAAGGATGAAAGAAACAATGACACATCTTATAAAAATAAGTATGACAGAAGTGATGACCAAGACTACAGAAGCAATCGACACTCTGACAGAAGAGATAATCGAGATTACAAGGACAAAGGCAAGAAGGCTTGTTACCTGGTTGAGAACAAAGCTGAAAATTCTACTACTAATTCTGATGAAGATGTTGAGGTAGTATTTGTTTCTATGAAGGATGATTCAGATGAAGAAGATGGGTAATGACTCACCTTGCCCAGTTGAAGGAAAAGGAACCATCATGTTGAATAATCTGATTAGATGTGAAAATTCATATTAGGTGAAAGGAATTAACTATAATTTATTGAGTGTTTCACATTTGAATAACACAACACACCGAGTTGCATTTGAGAACAAAAAGGCAATGATCTATAATGAAAAAGGAAAGTTGATCGGTACTGGTGAACAAACAAATGGTAATCTATTCTATCTTGATAATATTAAGACCACTTGTTTATTAGCTAGAAATGAAGACGTTTGGCTGTGGCATAAAAGGTTATGTCATGTGAACTTTGACAACATGGTTAAGATAAGTAAGAAAAGAAAAGTGAGAGGCTTACCAGGTATTTCAAAGCTCGGCCATGTTATGTGCAAGAATTGTCAAAAAGGGAAAATGACAAAGTCTAGTTTCAAGAGCAAGACCTACACATCTAATGCTATTCTAGAGTTAGTCCATACTGACTTACGTGGACCAATGAGAACAAAGACATATTATGGTGATAGATACTTTATTCTATTTGTTGATGACTATTATAGGATGATGACTGTTATGTTCTCAAAAGATAAATCTAAAGCATTTAAGATGTTAAAATGGTATAAAGCTAAATTTGAAAAGAAAAGTGGAAAAGAACTGAATGTTTAAGATCAGATAGAGGAGGAGAATTTATTTCTGATGAATTCACTAACTTTTGTAATGAGAATGGGATTACAAGACAATTTTTTGCATCGAGAACACCACAACAAAATGGGATTGCTGAAAGGAGGAATAGATCAATTATTTATTGTGCCAGAACACTGACAATTGAAAAAGGCATCACACAAACATTCTGGAGAGAAGTTGTAAGTATTGTTGCCTATACACTAAACCAAGTTCAATTGAAGAAAGACACCAATAAGACACCTTATGAGCTATGGTATGGATACACACCAAATGTGAGTTACTTTAGAATTTTTGGAAGTCAATGTTATATATTAAAAGATGATAGAAATGGGAAACTTGACTCTAAAAGTGATGAAGGGATATTTCTAGGATATTCTACTAAAAGAAAAGCTTATAAATGTATGAACAAATCTTCTAACAAAATCATTGAAAGTGCAAATGTTAAAGTGGATGAATTTGCTGAGAAAAATGATGAGGAAAGAAGAAAGGAACTGGAAGATTACAACAGATTTGTCTACATTGAAGAATCTAACACCTTTCTCGAATGACAGGACAATGCAATCGAGCAATAGGCTGCACACACTAAGAATTAGCAAAATACTCACAATGTTGAACCGAGTGATAATGAAGATCACAATGATGATCAAAATGAAGAACAGAGATCTGAACCTGTACTTGCTAAATATGTCAAAAGACACCATCCACAGGACCAAATCATTGGAGACAAAAGAGCAGGAATGAGAACAAGAAGTAAGTCACTTAACAATAGATGTTTGATTTATGATTTTGAGCCTAAATTTGTTAATGTTGCACTTGAGAATCAAGAATGGGTTAGTGAAATGAATGAAGAGATTGAGAATAATAAAATATGGACATTAGTACCTAGACCGAGTGACAAAAATGTCATTGGTACAAAATGGATATTCAGAAACAAACTTAATGAGAATGGAGAAGTCACAAGGAACAAAGAAAGACTGGTTGCAAAGGGTATGCACAAGAAGAAGGTATTGACTATGGAGAATCATTTGCACCCATTTCTAGACTAGAAGGAGTAAGAATTCTACTTACTTATGCTACTTTCAAAGGATTCAAAGTATACCAAATGGATGTTAAATCTACATTTCTGAATGGAATACAAGAAGAGGAGGTATACATTGAACAACCTGAAGGGTTTGTTGATCCTAACAAGAGGAACATGGTTTATAAACTACACAAAGCCTTGTATGGATTGAAAAAAGCACTAAAAGCATGGTATGAAAGACTTCACTCTTATCTTATTAGTATTGGATTTGTTAGAATAAGTGACAATAGTAATCTATATTTGAAAGGAGAAACTGATGATAAGACTTTGATTGCTGAGATATTTGTTGATGATAACATATTTGGAGGTAATGATATGCTATGCAAGTCATTTGTTGATGAAATGAGAAAAGAATTTGAAATGTCAATGTTTGGAGAGATCAAATTTTTTCTTGGCCTACAAACTCTACAACAGGATGAAGACATCTACATCACACAATAAAAATACATCAAAGAAGTTCTGAAGATATTCAAGATGGAGGACTCCAAACCAGTTGGAGCACCTATGGAAAATGGAAGCAAATTGACAAAGGAAGACAAGACAACCGAGGTAAATCAGACCTTAAACAGATCTATGATTGAAAAACTAATGTATGTTGTACATACTAGACCAGATATAGCACATTTAGTTGGTATAGTTGCAAGATTCTCTGCTGATCCTAAGGAATCACACATGACTATTTTCAAAAAAAATTTGAGATATCTAAAGAATACCAAATACTATGATTTGTGGTACAATAAAGAAGGAAAATTTGAACTACAAGTTTATACTGATGTTGATTGGGCTGGAAACATAGATGATAGAAAAAAGAAAAAACAGGAGGAGCATTCTTTATGGGTTACAGACTTGTCACATGTATAAGTAAAAAGAAAGGATGCATATCACAATCAACTACAAAAGCAGAATATGTGCCTGCTTCTGCAAATTTCTCTAACATTGCATGGATCAAGAAATTGCTAAAAGGTATGAATGAACAAATTATTGACCCAGTAATTATCTATTGTGATAATACTAGTGCTATAAACATCTCAAAGAACCCTGTGATGCATGCTAAGACAAAGCACATAGCTATTAAGTATCATTACTTGAGGGAACAAGTACAAGAGAAAGAGGTGATACTAGAATATGTACAATCCAAAGAACAACTAGCAAACATATTCACAAAACCATTGCCAAAAGATACATTTGAGTACCTGAGGAATAGACTAGGGGTTCGTCCCTTGTCTACTAGTCACTAAGCTGACTTAGAGGTTGCATCAGCCTACACATTATCATAAGATTAGTCATGTTGACGCAAGTAGAGATATGGACTGCAATGACATATCAGTACAAGAAGGTACTTATCTAAAACACACACACAAGAGATATTATAGGCTACTACAGAGCAGTATTGTTGATGGAGAGTAGATTCAATGATATATATTTGTTTGGCATTGTTGTCAAAGGGAGAGAGATATATTCAATGAAATATCCATTAGGGATCAAATATCCATCAAGGAGAAGAACATCCAAAGGGAGAGAAAGATTAAATAAAATGGAGATTAAGATTCAAGGGAAGAGATATTCAATAAAACAACCATCTATCAAAGGGAGAGAATTAGAGAAGAGAATCTACAAGAAATGGAGAGACAGAATCAGAAAACATAACTGCTACACCTATCCATTGAAGGGAATGAAGAAAGGGAGAGCACACAACAAAATCAAATCTAAGCTAGAAGATCTTACCGAGAATTAGATATTTGAATTAGTTATAGAACAATAATTTTGGTATGTCAAGGCATATCTCATACTGCATATTTCATAGTATGTTTCCATCAATGCCAAAGGGAGAGATTGATGAACTATAATTGAATGAATGTTTGAAGATGATAAGGTGATGATCACCGAGTTGAAAAAGTGAAATTAAGACATTAAATCAGTTAATGTATTGTATTGTCATTGATGTCAACTTGATATAATTTGATTGGTCATACACATATTGTCATAAAATTGAAGAGACCGAAGAGACAATGCTTATGTTATCGATAAAATTAAAAGTTTTGTATATATCAAGTGATAGTAAACACCAACGGATAGTGCACACCGACAGACAGTGGACACCAAGTAGGTCACAGTGTATACTGAGCACCATAGTAATTGAGCAAGTGTTACCGAGAAAGAACTATTTACCGAGCATAACTAAAGTCAATGACTGAGCTAACTGGAGTTGATGACTGATCAGAACTAAAGTTCAAGAATGAAAAAATACTTAGTTGTCAATAGCTATATTTAGAGATTAACTGATTGATTTCTCTATTCTTAACAATCAGTAAAACTAAAGCATGGAAAAGATTTAAAGCATAGTTATCAAGGAGAGATCTACGGAATAAAACTAAAGTGGAGCTTTACGGGATAAAGCAAAGAATGTCGAGTTTGACGGATCAAGAAGTGATCTACGACAAAAATAAGGAGATTGAGCGGCTAATCATGTCTATATAAAGAGACAAGTAATTCATTGGAAAAAAGAGGGATGTTGAATATAATTCTGGTGAAGATAGAAGTCTTCATGCAAGTCTGATCATACAAGCTAAAGAACAAAGCCAAAGATTTATGTAGACACTGAGCAATAGAGGATACATCATTCATCGAGCATAAAGAACAATGAAGGAAGCAAAGGAACTGAAGTAAAAATTGATTAGAGAGGTATTATTGGACTAACAATAGATCTGAATATCTGCAAGTTAAAGTTGTATTGTGAACAGATCATTTACTATTTCAGTTTAACCATTGATTCAGAAAATCTCTTAACCAAGTGGGATTTAACAGTCCCTAATGTATTGAGATACTCAAGAGTATCAAAAGGTTCTCTTGTTGACACCATAGTGAGTGCTAGATCAAAAGATAAATTGTTAGTTTTAAATCCTCTAACAAGGTTTCACTTAACAGTGTGTTTGTAACCTTTAACAGGGTTGGCTCTTCACTGAGCTATCTTCAAAAGAGTGAAAATTTTGGGTTACCGGTCCCAAGTGATTTTTTCCTTAATAGGGTTTCCACATTAACATCTATGTGTCAAATGTGTATTTCTTTCATTGCATTGGTATTTTTTTTTACACATTAGTGATACTGTATTGGTCAGTAAACACTAAGTTTATTTGTTGCTACTCGGTAAAGTCTAGAAAAGATAAACAGTATATCTTACTAAGAAGTTTATATTTGTTAAAATTATTTATGGCATACATCTTGATGGACTGAAAGAGAACTAGAGGATATTATATTTGAGATACAATTTTTGGTTGGATTTTTGGAATTATTTTAAGGCCACTGATTCACCCCCCTCCCCCCCCTCTAAGTTATTCTAATAGTTGACATCAGTGATAACACAATAACTGATCTTCCTGTCATCAAACCTGTACCAATCAATAATCAATACTCAATAAAGCTCTGCATCAATTATGCTAATAGACCAGACATATCAAATGTTTTTGGAATTGTTGCAAGGTTTTAAGCTGAACAAAAGGAATCACATACGGTTTTTGTTAAGAGAATTTTTAGATACTTGAAGGGTACAGTTGACTACGGATTATGACATGAAAAATATGATGACTTTACTCTATGTGCATACACTGATGTTGATTAGGAAGGTAATGTGGATTATAAGAAAAGTACTCGTGGAGGTGCATTCTTTTTGGGTAAGAGACTAGTTTCTTGGACTAGTACAAAGTAGGATTGTATCTCTCAATCTATTGTTGAGGCTGAGTATGTTGTTGCTGCAATAAATAGTAAACAAGCTATTTGGATGAAGAAAATGTTGAAGGATATAAGGATAATCATTGATGAACCTATTTTTATTCACTGTGATAATTCTAGTGCTATAAATATTGTGTGTGTATATTTGTGCACTTGTTATCTGCAACACAACAATTCAATAAGTCATTCTGTTAGTGAAAAACAAGGGTTAGTGAACATATAAAACCCTAACATCGACCTATTGCTTTCTAAATAGGATGAGTATAGCAAATAACATAAAAGCCCTCAGATTATGCTAAATATCAGTGACATAAACAACCTAGCATGAAAGATTTAGTTTAAAAATAACTATTTAACTATTTAACATGAATATTACTCTAAAATGGACATTATAAACATGTAAGAAAGTGATTAATGGAGTGTGTATGAAGCTAGGAAGGAATGGGTAGCATAAAAATGCTTTGATATCCCTTCAAAATCTTGGCATAACAATACTACAATTTGAAATTTGAGGCATGTTAAGAGATCTAAATCCCTTCAATTTATAGAGGAATGGGAGAGAGAGAGAGAGGGGAGACAAGGTTCATTAATGGAGCCCCTAAGGTCATTAATGAGATGTAAGAGCCATTAATGCCTTGGGCATTAATGAGGGA
>MU223457.1:5020670-5053984 GCA_018584345.1 Thuja plicata | reverse complement strand
ATATTTACATACTTGCATACATTTGAATTATAATTGCATATCTATTGAATATCATAGCTTCATTATTAGATTCAATTCTACTACTTGCTAGCATTCTATACTTTATTGATTTCAAGGTTAATTCCTAAATTGGGGTTTGACTAAGAAAAACCCCTCCCCCCCCAACAAACAAATCTCTTTTTCTTGCAAGTACAGGTTCAGGACTGCAAATTTGAACCCAGATCTGGATACCCTTTTCGGCTTTCTTTTGGGCTCTGTGAACAGAATTTTTGTCGGACCTATGCAGGTTAGGGTCAACATTATTGGGTCAAGGTTGACATTTGTGGGTCAAGGTTGACCTTTTTCATAAGACAATGTCAGATCGAAAAAAGATTTTTGGGTTTTGTTCATCTCTGCGTTCCGGTCCTGGATCATACTTTAGTTTTTACAGAAACAGAGTACAAACCTCATAAAATAGCATTCTTTGATCTAAAATTCTTTAAGGTTAGTACATTTCTCCTATTTCTTCAATTACTGTCATAAATCATATCTTCTCCCTAATCACAATTGCAATATACAATCAATCAAATTCAATTAAATGTAAATTAGGGTTAAGGAAGTCAACACACTCTAAGCAAATCAAACAATAATTAATAAACAATCCCTTTATCCCCCTTTTCTCCCTTTACAATAACAAGCTAGGGTGTGGTCATTAGGAAAGTCTAGGATAGGAGTAGGATCTGTTTCAGTCCAATCAATTAGGTCTGGAAGTACCAATGTTAGGGAGTCAGATTCTAGGAAGGATAACATCATGTTAGCATCAATACCATTAACCGACATGACATGGTCTGTTAAGTTAATTTCTTCAATGTTTAAATCAATAAGAGTAAGATCATCATTAAAAGGGTCATTGTCAGTTATATGTGGACCAAACTCTAGCGACTCATCAGTAGATATCTCATCATCGTCTCTCTGTAAAAGGAGGCTTCTTGCTTGTAGCCTATGAAATTCATCTAGACTTGTGTATTCACTAGTTTCTTCATCAATGATCGGGGGAAGGAAATCTTCTTCCGCTTCAGGATTATCAGTGTCATTGGGAGGAGTGTCAGATTGTTTATGAGGAGCTAAAGGTGCTACAAGCATGTGAACTATATCTATTCCAATATCTTCAGTGGCAATAGATAGCTCTTCCCATTCATAATCATGAGATTCTGTGACCTCATCATCAGATCTGTTTAAGTACTCAATAATGGTTATTTGATGTACCCGGTTAGCTACCTGTGGATCAAAGTGTGGTAGATCTAGGACATGTAAAATTGTGACCAATTGCCCCCAGTTAGGATGTAAATCCTGTCGTCAAGGTGTCTCTTGAGTAATTGTTGCTATGGTGTCTCCTACCTCTGGAATGGGAGGCTGTGCTAGTAAAGGGGTGTGAAGATCTTGCGGTACCTCAAAGATGGGCACATAGCATTCTCCTTGGTAGTTGGGATCTTGTGCACCAACATGTAAAAAACTCTCATGGGACCACTATTCTAGTTCATCTATTTCATCACTCCCTTTATCTGAGTGTGGACTCTCTTTGGAAGCGGGTTTATTAGTTTTAGTATTAAAACCTAGTCCTGTTTTATCTCTAGTATTCTGTAACTCCATGGGTATAGGTTCAATAAGCCCTCATCCTATGTCGTTTAGAGGTCCTTTTTCTTTGTAACCCATTTGTGTGAGGAAATCATATCCCTTGCCATACTATTCTGGGGATATTTTCACATGTTTGACCTCAGATTCCATCGGTTCTCCTTTGTAAAGCCAGTCCAAGACCGCCTGTTCTTCTGTGTTCTCTAAAGAAGATGTGGATGCCTTTACCATGTCGGTTGCTTTGTGTACTTCTGGCTCTTTGGATGTTGTAGGTGTGAATGTCGATGAAGGTTTTCCATACGATCTTGGTGACACCGGAAGTTTTGTTAGTGAGGGAGTCAGGTCCAGCTTGTACTCTCCCATACCTGTTTCTTCAAGTTTTAAGGTTTTGCTAAAACTCTCCATAACCATGTCCTTGGTAGTTTCAAGAGAAATGACATCCATAGCCTCTTTTTTGTGCGAGATCATGCTACCTGCTTTGATATTATTATAAGTGTAGTTAGCGTCTGCAGGAATTGTCACTTCCACCCCATTATGTGGGAATTTTATGCATTGGTGGTAAGTGGATGGTACAACTTGCATCTCATGAATCCATGGTCTCCCTAGTAGGATATTGTAGGCCAATGGTAGATCCAAAACTTGACATATGACATTCCTCTCAATTGGCCCAGCTCTGATAGGTAGAACAATAAGACCTCTAGAGGATCTTTCTTCCTCATCATAAGCTTTGATGGTTATCTTGCTTCTAGAGTCAATTGTTTGTTCTGAGAGACCCAGTCTCTTGATTAGATCCAGTGTACAAATATTCAATCCTTCACCTCCATCTATCTACACGCGTCTAACACGGTATTTATGAATAAGGACTTTGATATGGAGGGGTTGATTATGTGGATGTGTCAATGACTTATCATCCTCTTCAGAAAAGGAGAGTTAATGTGGCACAGAGATGTGATTGACCATCGCTTGGAATTTATCTATATCAATATCCTTTAGGATGTTAGAAGCATGTAGAGCTTGTTCTAGGATTTCCCTATGTACTATTGATATCTTGAGCAACTCAAAAATGGAAATTTTGGCAGAGGTTTGTTGCAATTGGTCTACCAAGTCATATTTTTCTCCAATTATAGTAACCATGTGTTTTGCTGCTGGTTTAGGGATAGTTACGATAGGAACATTGGATGTCAATGTTGGTTTTGGAGGTCCTTTGATCATGACCTGTGCTTGGCTCCGTGTTACGACATTTGAGTGGAATGAGACACCTTTTATTGTGACCACATTAATTGACTCAGTCTTAATGTCTAGCATATTGATCACATTGTCATTTTTGCAATAGGTGTAGTTTACCTCATTACTCTTCCCTTTAGATATTTCTCCTTGATCGTAATTAGGAAAGGGTTTGTTAAATGCAATATGATCCTCATTGGTAGTGTGTCCATATACTTTGATCTTACCTCCTTCAATGAGGTCTTGGATGACATGTTTAAGTTTGAGGAAATTATTAGTCTTGTGTCCCTTGTTTTTGTGGAAGACGCAATAGGAATTATCATCCCACCATCTGGGTTTGACCATTGGTTCCCATAGTTTGGAATCTGGGATTGTTAGGACTCTGTTATCCAATGGTGTTTTCAAAACGGTCTCAAGAGGCTCTCCCAAAGAAGTGAATGTTCTTTGAGGTTTTGACGTCCATGTCTGACCCTTGCTGGTATCATTGTTTGCCTTGGGTATGGGAGTTGTGACTTTAGCATCATTTCTTGCTTGCATGCTATTGGTCAGATTGAATACCTCAAGTTTAGGATTAATGTTAGATGCGTCAACCACTCTGTCATTAACAACATTTTTGTTCTATTTCCACCATTTAGGCTTGGAGTTGGAGTTGTTAGTTTTGTTCTCATTTTGAAGGGTGATCTCTCCCCTTTTGACCATGACTTCCTCGATATGGAGGGAATTCTTAATCATTCTATCAAAGCTTGGAGAGTCTTGTATTTGCAATGCATATTTTAATTCAGGCACCAAGTTATTAACGAAGATCTCCATCTTCTCTGTTTCAGGAATGGCCCTTGAATATCATGCAAAAATATTTCTCCACCTTTGTAGGAAGTGTGTGAATGATTCACCAGTTCTTTGTTTGGTATTACATAGGTCCATCATAGTTATGTCATGTTGGATGTTGTAGGAGTAATGTTGGATGAACCGTTGGATCAACTCCTCAAATGTCTTGACCTTAGGATTCAGTTTTGAGAATAATTCCATGGCATTACCTCCTAGACTTCCTGTAAATAGTCGCATGAGATATGTAGGTTCGTGCATGTATTCTATGCTTAGAGCACAGAATTCTCTTATATGGTCATGTGGGTCAGTTTCTCCCATGTACTTGTCATACTTTGGTCTTGTCATGTTGGGAGGAAATGGGACCATAGTAATACTCTTGTCAAAAGGAAATGGACAAAAGGTGTCTAAAGAGTTTTTTTTTTGGGGTTTCTCTTTCTTTTGTTTGAGGTTTGTGAGCTCTGTTTGCATCAAATTGAGTTGTTTGGTGAGAATAGATATAGGATTTGGTACCTCCTTTTCCTTGAGTTTTTCTACATCGTAATCTTTAGGCAATTTGACACCCGTGGAAGCTAAATGAAGGAAGTATTTTTCTTTATCCTCATCAATCATCCTTTCCATTATCTGGTGGAACCTCTTGCTTTGTTTGAGTTTTTCATATTCTTCTTTAGTTATTTCTTCCTCACTATTGGATTCAAATAAAGGATGTTCGAACTTGGGTTCTTCTTCTTCATCAGTATCTTCGAGCTTTTGGTGTTTTCCATTATTATATTCCTCAAAGGCCTCACTCCATCTGCGAGTGTCACTATCCATTTGAGCGGAATCTAGATTGAGTAGGGAACTACGAGAAGTTTCTCCTTGAAAGTGTGGTGTTTTAGGAGGCACTTTCGATCCTTTAGATGTGTACTTGTTGTGTCTTGTGTTAACCATGAAGTTGTTCCTCAACTTTTGTCAACATTTCTCAATAGTGCAATTGAGAGTTTCAGATTGTTCAAGTGGGCATGTCTAGGTAAAAGTAATTATTTGTTGTTGGTGGATGTAAATGATTCCAGCATCAGAGGGTTAGAATGCCCTGATAGTGAGCTGGGAACCAAGTTGTTGGTAGTAAGTGGGTAGACCACACGTATTGAACCGATCATAAAAGACTGACTAAGCATGCAAGGTAGACATTTGAAAAAGTTTTGAAATTTCAATAGGGAGACCAAAAAATAAAATAGGAACCAGCTAAAGAGCCAAAAGGGTATCCTAATCAACTGAAACTTTCTAAGAAAAACTTCTGCAAGTACCCACTATTCTAGATGCGAGCCTCTGATGACACTGGATGCGAGCCTAAATCCTAGATGAGACTGTATGCTGACCAAATGCGAGCTAGTATACCAGATGTGATCCTAAATACCAGATGTGATTTGGGAAATCTGGGATGCGATCTTATGATGTCTTTGTCAACTTTGGTCAGTTCTGAAAAGATCATTTTTGAAGTGCGTGAAGTTGCTTGTTTCCAGATTGTGTTAAGAGGTGTCGTAATGCGTGAAAAACACTTGTACTCTAGGGTTTGAAATTTATTATTTTTTTGAGGAGCTTATCTTTTTAATGGTCTTTTGAACACATCAAATAGTGTTGCATTGTTAGGGAGGTGAAACAGACACACATCTCTTTCCTATTCTCTAGGTAGAGGATGAAAATATTTGCTCGTTGACTCAAGTACACACTCAAATGCTAATCAGAATATAGCCATCACCAAGCACACAATGGCTCCAGTCATGATGTTGTATTAGCTGACTCCAAACACAAGTGAGGGCACAATATGACAAGTGTCTTAGGAAAATTACTTTTTGCCTTGCACAAAGATTATCACCCTTTCAGGGGTGAATCAGGAGTTCTTTCAATTAAAGTTGTAGATTATTGGGCAATCTGTTTGAAACTGTCCCCCATAGAATTGCACAAGGAAAAATTTAGGCATATAGCCCTATGAGTACCTAAATATATGAAGTCTCAAAAGCAAGATTCAAGCGGCTCCACTCTACATATACCCAAGCATGTTCGAGGAATGATGTCGAAATTCCATGAACAAAACCGGCTTCGTCTTCTGAGGCTTTAGCCTACGAGGAAGAAATTATTTATAGTGATTTGGAAGGGTTAGCGTAAAACCTGTCCTCACTTGGGTCGTTCCTGAGAGATTTTTTCCTCAATTGGCAGGCCCTCTACTGTTGAATAAACCTACAAAGGATTGACGAGCTTTGGATGTCTGGATTTCTGATTCTTCCGAAGAAGAAGAGCATACTCTCCTAATCTAAGTCATTTTCTCCCAAAACAGAATCAAGGAAAGTGGTTCTTTCCCTCAAGCAATGTTGTGCCTGATTTAGATGTTCCTATTTTAAGGAAAACAAGATTGCTTGAAGGTAGATTTGCCTTGTTCAATTAACCACAATGTTTAGTGAGTTTGCATGTTCAATTTCTGATCCCAAAAAGAAATTATACGATTGAACTTGTGCTTTGAACTGCAATATTTTTAGTGATTTGTGTTGTTCATTTACTGATCCAAAAAGAATTAGATGATGTGTTTTCTTGTTCAGTTAACTCCAAATTCTGTTCAACCCATAAACTGATGTGTGAGTTTCTGATTTTCCTTTAAAAGAAAAGAGCATAATCCTCTAGTCATTTAGTGATAGATTGGAATATGTATCTTAATTTTGAAAGCAAGTAAATAGAGGTCAAGATGGGGGTTGGGCAACCTGAAAAACCAAGTTAGTATTGGTTTATTTCAACTCCCACGAAAACCTTTAAGAACCATCTAGAAACACTTGTTAGGCTGCAAGATACCAAAAAACACAACTTGTCAAAATGTTAGAGTTAGGAAAATGAAGTTTGCAAACTTTCTAACCAGATGCGAGCCTAAAAAATCACTGAATGTGATACAGTATACTGTATGCGAGCTTTCTTACCAGATGCGACAGTATGCTCCCCAGATACAAGCCCAAACTGAAAATGATCCAGGAAATCTCGGATGCGAGCCTCGTTTGCTGCGATGCGAGCGCATATCCCGGATGCGATCCTGAATGGTAAAAAATGAGCTTGTAAAAGAATTTTGGGCATGCAAATTAGTGAAAAATTGATCAAAAATGAGGCCAAGTTGGAAATCGTGCCCCACGGTGGGTGCCAGAAATGTGTGTGTATATTTGTGCACCTGTTATCTGCAACACAACACTTCAATAAGTCATTCTGTTAGTGAAAAACAAGGGTTAGTGAGCATATAAAACCCTAACATCGACCTATTGCTTTCTAACTAGGATGAGTGTAGCAAATAACATAAAAGCCCTCAGATTATGTTAAATACCAGTGACATAAACAACCTAGCATTAAAGATTTAGTTTAAAAACAACTATTTAACTATTCAACATGAATATTACTCTAAAATGGACATTATAAACATGTGAGAAAGTGATTAATGGAGTGTGTATGAAGCTAGGAAGGAATGGGTAGCATAACAATGCTTTGATATCCCTTCAAAATCTTGGCATAACAACACTACAATTCAAAATTTGAGGCCTGTTATGAGATCTAAATCCCTTCAATTTATAGAGGAATGGGAGAGAGAGAGAGAGAGGGGAGACAAGGTTCATTAATGGAGCCCCTAAGGTCATTAATGAGATGTAAGAGCCATTAATGCCTTGGGAATTAATGAGGGATGGGCAAGAGGGAATATCCATTAAGGGTTATTAATGGCATTCATTTAAGAGGCATGGGAGGGTGTAAGACTCAACTTGGCAAGTTGGTCCCTTAGGAAAGTCATGCTTGAGAAAATTGACTTTCTCAAGTGGGTTGAGTTGTTAATCATTCCTTAATGTAATGTAACAACATTAGGAGGTGGGTTAGGGTAGAATTTAGGATTAGGATTAGATTAGCAAGGGTGGAATGGGTTGAGATGGGTTAGAACCCAGGGTAGAAGTGGTTGAGATAGGTTAGGTTGGAGTTAAAAGGAATATAAATGAAATGAATTTAAACTTATTTAATTCATTTAAGATATAGGAATTAATTATTTAAGTATTTTATTGCTTTTTAATAATTAAGGGGACTATAGCCATTTTAATTAAACTAAATAGGCTAGGGGAATGGGTTAGTTGCAAGTGGGTAATTGATTTATGGATTTATTTAATTCCATTATAATTAAATACTATAGCCATGTTTGAATTTGATTTGTTTTAATTGGTTTAAATTGATTTGAATTGTATGGCTATAATAGTTAATATAGTTCAGTGATAAAAATCACCTAGGACATTAAATTGATTTGAAGAATTATGCCAAGCAGTAATAGAGTCGTTTGGACATAATCGAGGGTATGATCACACTTAGGGAAAATAGGGTCTATAGTCGGAACAGACCAAATTCAGGTGGTTAAAAATATCTCAAAGGATCATGTGTCACACTCCAAGACAAAGCATATTTCTATTAAACATCATATTTTCAGGGATAAAGTCAGTGAAAAAGAAGTGAAGCTAGAATTTGTGTCTACTAAGGAACAAATTGCTGATATCTTTACAAAGCCTTTTTCGAAGGATACATTTGTGTATCTCAGGGAGAAGCTTGGGGAGATAGCCCCTCTTGATTAGCACTAATTATGTTGATGATGACATCAATCTAGAAAATCTATCAGAATATCATTCACTTGATTGATGAATTTGGAGACTACTCCTTAGGGGGAGCAGTCTTATGGTTATTATGGTTTTCCTATTTTTTCCTTTTGAGTTGAGTTCAATTCTTTTTTATGTCTTTGGTCCTTTTCCATTGATGTTAAAGGGGAGAGATTGTGTTGAAGTTGGATATTCAAAGTGATTAGATGGATATATTGTGACTATACTTTCAGAGTGATCAGGTGGATATATCAATGTCTTTGTGCATTGATCATTTTTTCACTTTGCATGTTGCAATCAACGCCAAGGGGGAGATTGTTGGAAGATTGTTGAGAATGTCAGAGTTTGGTACTTGGGTGTGCTGACATTAATGTTTTTTCATTGATGTCAACATACTAATTGTTGTTTCAAACAGTGTGTTCAGTAAGTCCAGAGAAGAAGATTTCAGTTGTTAAGGTGATATGCTGAAGATATTAAGTTGCGATCATGAGCTATTGTTCAAAGGTATCTATAGATGATCTAAGATGTTCACAAAATTTTGGATGACAGTTTGAGTGTGGTATGATTGAGTTTTTGGTTGTTGTTGTTATAGTGTTCCTATGTACATTGGATGAGTATTTGGTTCAGTATGTCTTGGATTTGATGTTTTAGAGGATGTGAAGTTGGTGGTTACATGGTGCTATATCATTGTGTTTGTAGCTAGTGTTGTTCATGATTCAAAGTATGACAAGCTATCTTTTGTTGTGACCGAGTTCGGTATTTTAGTTTTCTTGTTGATTAGAGATGAATATGAGTTTGGATTTCATATTGAAGATGATGTGAATGTTTTGGATGGTATTCATGCTTCTCATTGGTGTTCTTGGATCATGTGGTGATCGTGCTATTGGTCTGCATTGATTGAGGTTTATCGGATTTGTTGTTTTGGTAATGTGTTGGTGTTTCTTCATTTAGTTCCTAGCTGACTTAATGGAGTAATGTGTTGTGATTATTGATGCTACTTTGGAAACATGCATTAGTGTTCATGGTTGAAGTTTTGGGCCTATCTAAGTCTTATTCGACTTGACTTGGATCATTTTGAAGATTGAGCATAATGTTTATATCTTTTATTGTGATAGATCTTAGCCGACCTAGTGGTTGATTATTCTTTGTAATCGGTATAAATGAGAGATATTTTTTGTAATTTTGAGATGCGAGAGAGATGTTTAAATATAAGGAGAATTGTCGATAAGAATTCTATTGGAATTGGAGATGCTACTTGTCAGTTCGGTTGTAATGGGTTGTATGTCCACCCTATTGTAATTAAAGATAGATCGATGAACCCAACTGAGGGCTAGACCTATGATTGTATTGTGAGTAGTGAGCTCTGGGTAGTGAGCCTACAGATTAGACTATTAGCCTATGGTTTCTAGTGCATCCTTTGTTCTCTATTTTTCTCTTAACCAGGTAGTAATTTTAGCAGAGTACATTCATCTTGTGGGTTTGATTCCCATCGAGGTTTTTCCCTTAACCGGGTTTCATTGAGAACAAATATTCTTGTTCTATGTTATTTTTTGTGGATCTTACATTACTATTTATCTTTCAAATCTAAGTAGATAAAGTGAAATTAAATTATTATTATTAGGTGTGTACAACTGATTCACNTCCCCCCCCCCCCCCCCTCTCAATTGTGCTTGCCTCCTTTTGGGCCCAACAATTGGTATCAAAGCCTAGTCCTTTTGAAGAAGCTTGACCGCTTGAAGGAGATCCATCATGGAAAGTATAAGAAAAGAGAGTATGAATTTTAATGGAAGAAACTATCTGATTTGGAAGGATCGGATGTCTTCCTACCTGATATGCATGGGGACAGAAGATGAATACTGGCAGATCACTGAAAAGCCTTATGCTATTCCGAATGACCTAACAAATGCTACTGTAGATGAAAAGAAGAAATTCAAGGAGAACATGTTAGCAAGGGAGACCTTGGTCAATGCCTTATTTGATTCAGAATATTCTCACATTTATGGAGTAAGGACTGCACATGAGGTATGGAAAAAATTAGAAACTATTTATGAAGGTGACACATATGTTAAGCAAGCTAAGTTGCAGGGATTAAAAGCAAAATATCAAGATATGAAGATGAGTGAAGGTGAAACTACCTTAGTCTATTTGCAAAGAATAAATGATCTAGTTTGTGCAATCAGATGTGATGGCGGTACCTTGATAGACAGTGAAGTTGTAGATAAGATTCTAAGATCCTTGCCTGCATGTTACATTGACAAAGTTGCCGCTATTGAGGAATTGAGAACTATAAGAGACATTTCAAGAGAAGCTTTGGCAGGTAGACTATGTGCTTATGAGATGACCACACTTGGTAATTAACTTTCGAAGGTTGAGACTGCATTTAAAGCTAGTGCGACTAAGTATGACCAGGGAGAAAGCTCTACAAAGATGAAATTCAAACACTATACTAAAGATTGGGAAGAGATCATGGAGGAAGAAAGGAAGATTGGTGAACTTGAAGCTTTGATTGTGAGAAGACTACCTAAGGTCTCCAGTGAGTATGAAGGAAGGTTACCTTTGAAATGCTTCAATTGTAATAAGATTGGTATTCCCAAACCCTCATCAAAAGAGATAAACATATCAAGCTCAAAACCTTAGGAAAATACGAGAATACATGATAGATTAGAAATATATTATATCTAAAAGTCCTAGTGAATGTGAGAGACCTTGCGAGGCTAATATGTTATGTAAGATTAAATTGATTCTCCAAAAAATAAACTTTCTTGGGACTTAGTCGTGCTCAATCAAATAAGATGCATCTACACAAGCAAAACTGATCATTATATATACATAGTCTTGATTTATGAATATGCGAATTTCACTATTACAATACTTGGCTCGTTAAAATTAAAAACTAAATAATCAAAAATCAAAAAATATAACATAAAATTCCACCTTAAGTTTTTAGAAATTTAATTTTTTTCACAATAAAATAAAAACAATATAATTATAATTTAAACCTTTTAAACTATTTAAGTACATTTAAATATCTAAAATAAATTTAAACTTTACATTAAAAAAATAAATTTAGGTCATTTAGGTAGATGACACCACCAAACACCATTCAAAAATAAAAGAATGAAACATTTTTTAAACATCTCTACGTAATCACACTTTGATAAGATGGAGAGTATAATATCATACTTGCAAAATTTTGAAATCAAATTTTCACCAAAGAAAGTGCTACGCTCTAATGGACAAACTTTATGACCTAAAAATATATAAGTGCTCATGATTGATATAAAAGTCGAATGGTTGTCCACTTTCCTTCAACTAAAAAATAAATTACAATTGCAAGAAAGGTTTCATTATAGTTAACAACATTATGGCTTAGATAATATTATTTCTAAGGGGTAATAATTAATTAAGAGGTCGAATAATTCCCTTCATTATCGAGCCTTGTTATTATTATTATAAAATTAAGAATCTAACACCCACTAAAAATGTGTATTGCCACTTGACACAGATTATCAATTCAAAAATAAATCTCGACACATAAACAATGTGCTTTTCTCAATTGGCAAATATCACAATGGAAGGCAACAAACGATTCGGTCATTGAGATGGTCAACTAAATTTGATGACGGTATGGTCGTTTTTATAGTGGAGGTCTATTATTTTAAGGGACTCAAAAATTTCACACGGATTTAAGATTTTTTTTTTGTGAAAGAGGAGGTTTTATAAGATAAGACAAATAAAAGCTTTTATTTTTATTAGACAAATGTATATATTAATAAAGAAAGAAAAGACATATATCTTGAAAGGACATTTAAAGATTGACTACAACTACAACAAGACATTACAATGAAGAGTGTTTTAAAATAAAACATTTCTTATTTCAATTATCTTAAGTGCTTTGTTCTATTTGAAATGATGCTCCTAGACCTCAACAAAATGCTAGCTAGATACAACGATGGAACAATGCTATTTCTTGTTGCACTTTCCTATGAGCTTATGGAATATAATGGCTAGACAAAGATCTAGAATGAAAAAACATTAAGGTATCAATTGGAAAACAAACACAGCTCTCTTAAATTCAACTGCAAATAACGTCCCTCTTCAACATTTTGTTGTTGCTGAAACTTAGAAAATTTGAATTTTACCGAGGTTGAGGAACTTAACTACGTGCTAGATTTCATTGGATAAAAGAAGGAGATAAAAGTACAAAATTCTTTTGTAGCTATCTCAAACACAAACACTCCCAAGAGAGAATTTTGTCCATATATGATCAAGAAGGCAGATCCATGACAATTTGGAGGACATTAAATTCATCTTTGGTCAAGAAGGAAGATCCATGGCAATTTGGAGGACATTAAATCCATATTTTTCCATTATCAACAACTCTTTATTGATCCCATTAGAGGTGATCAACTTCAAGATATTATTGAAGACATGGTTGGAAACTGCATTCCCAATAAAATCAATCTTGATCCAAGAAATCTATTTAGATCACATGTTCACTCTTGAAGAATTTAATGATGCTTTGAAGGATATGGCTGACTCAAAAATTCTAAGAATGGGTAGTTTGCTTGAGAATTCTACAAATTATGTGGTCTTTCATTAGGGAGGATTTTATGAGATGTATAAAGGAGCTTTAGCATAAGGTTCCTCGAGTTTTTCTTTTATTTTTAACTTTGAGATTTAGTTGTCTTTTGAAATGATTTAGTGGTTGTTTAAGGTTGGAAGTAGAAATGTATTTCTATTATAGAGTTTTTTTTTATCACATGATGCCATTGAAAGATATATGTATTTTTTTAACATTAATTTTTATTCAATAAATTATATGAAACCACTAGTATTTTAAAGATCTAAATTAACTTTGTACTATTATGTGCTATTATAAATATCATAGGACTACCAAACTTTCCTCAAAATTTCAGCAACTAACATATTTTAGGTAGCCCCTTCTATTAAATTATAACAAAAATTTAATAATTAATATTTAGTTTGATATATACAATAATACTATAAATATCAATAATTAAAAATTAACATTTATAAGGACCAACACCTTTGTTATGTTACTTTTTAATTAAAAAACAATTAACATTTATAAATCAATATAATTTTACTTCTAAATTAAAAAATCATAGAATATAAAAATAATTATTAAAAATTAAAATAATAAAAAATAATAATGAAATATAATCTAATTATTAGATGATAATGTAATGATAATAAAATAATTGTAAAATTAACAAATAGTTTTCATGTTCTACTTTGTATTACTATGGTCTCTGATTTAAACACTTTCTCTTTATTAAATTGTATTAAAAAAAGCTTGAAAAAGAGACCAAACTGTGTTTATCAAAAGATGGTTATTTTAGCATCATTATGTGATGAGTTCATTCTTTGATGTGCTTCATAATTATTTTTTTAAATCATAAAATATAAAATTATGAAGTAAGAAACTAGAAATAACTAAAATAAAAGTAATGATAATAAAATAAAATATAATTCATTAGGTGATGGTATAATGATAATTAAAGTCTTTAAAATGAACGATCAAATTCAAATCCTAATTTGTATCAATATGGTGTCATCTAAATGTCATTGTGTGTGTGTACGTGCACGTGCATGTGTGTGAATACTATACATTAAATTGTGTATTAAATTTTTCATAAAAGTTCAATAAAGTTTTCATTTGTGAATTAAAAGTTTAAAATTATTGTTTAGGGATCTAGTCATTAAAGTGGCTCTACTAGCCATGTCTTCACTAAGTTGGAAACACTCCAAAAGAAAAATTTATATAGAAACATGCATATTTAAACAACTATTAATGATTGCCTTATGTGCTATGTAGTGATTAATTATGTTTGTTGTGAAAATAGATAACTTTGAGTCCATTTTTAAAGTACAAACATAATGACTACTAATACTTAATATTACAAGTAATGAATAAAAGTATTTAAAACAAAATATCATTATTGCATCCCACCATAACACTTATTGAATTATTGTGGTGACATATCATTATATCATTATTGAAATATAATTATATCATTATTGAAATATATGTTGACATTGTTGTGTTGACGACTGCCCTATTGGAGTATCCTTCGTTGGGGAGCCTAAGGATAACATCCCCTAGACAGTTGTCTGACGGCGTAGGAAGAATTGTTCTTCTAACTCTTGCTCATCTTCTCTTGCGGTGTAAGTGTGACCTTTCCTTTGAAGGGCTTCTAGCTTTTGTGATGTGTTTAGTCTCTCTAGTCAACATCTCTTGCGCCGCCTATATGTTGTTATTGACCTTTAGCCTTCAGGCCTTGTTTATGTAAGGGTCAGCCCCCTTGTTAGACTGCTTTTAATTATAAAAAAATTCTTATTGAAATATTTTTATCTATTATATCATTTTGCTATACTACTCACTAATATAAATTATTACAATTATTGTGCAAAGCTTTCATAATCGTTGTGTGAGTTTATTTCCTTCTTGCACAATAATGTTATGGACTTGTGCAAATCATAGGCACTGGCTATGGGGCAGGAAATTTGTACCGAGCCCCATTTGCCTATTCCCATGACCATCCCATATTAGCATACATATCACATGCACACAAATTTAGGTGAACAAACAGTAAACCAACAATATTTCTTTACCACTGTCATCCTCCCCATGCATCCTCCAGTGCGTACTATACTTATTTTTTACTATATAGTTTGCCTTGCTCATTTAATATTTGATAACAACAAACTTAACAATTTGATTACATCCACTATCATTCTTGTCTACCAAAGGTAAAAATGATATTAATATTTTTTAATTTAAAATTTTAAAGATATGAAGAAAGATTATTTTGTTTTAAATTATTTATCAACTGAGTAATTTTTAATATTCTATTAAGTAAAATTTTTTATTATTTTTAAAAACTTTTGTAATTAGTTTGAAGATAATTTTCTTATTTTAACTAATAGAATAATATATGTAATAAATTATGATTTGAAATACATATATATCATTAGAAAAAATATATTATTAAAATTGAAATCAATATTTTTAAGAGAAGATTCTCTATAATCAATAGAGTATCTTATTGATTCAACTTCATAGAAAAGTTGCTTCAATGTTTTGGATCACACTCCACCCATCAAATATCTCTCACAACTCTTTCATCTTGATGATGGATCGCATAGTGTGATTGGAAATATTGATGAAAAAACATTCAACTGCAAGCCACTCTTATCATTACTTTTATTTTTTCAACTTGCAAGACACTCTAATTTTTTTTATTAGTACTTCAACACTACTTAATTTATAAGTTATGTAGAAATAACCATCATATTGTCTATTTCATGAAGTTGCTATAACCATGATATTGTTTATTTCATGAAGGTTATAATGAAGTAAACATAACTATAACCTTAATTGTAAGCCTAATGGTAACCATAATTACAATCCTAATTCTAACAATAATATAATATGAACTCTAACCCTAATTATAATTTTAAACATAAGATTAAACCTAAGTATAATTTTAACTTTAGCATTAAAAAAATGTGATTAAGGGAAGCATTTATATATTATTATATTCATATTCTAATATTTCTTTTGTTTTGACATGGCCTACTTTTTGGTTGGGCTTAAAATACAAATCATAAATTGGTATTCACTAAGAAATGAAAATACTCGTCATAAAATAAAATAAATTATTAGTTTAAACAAACTAATAAATTTAATTAAACAATTATTAAATATTAAGAAAATTCAATTTTAATAATAGATAAGATATATATTTTTATTACTACATAACTTATATATTAATCAGTATTGAAGTAGTCAAAAAAACGATTAGAATGTATTGCAAGTTGAAAAAATAAAATTCAATATTTCCAATCACACTCCACAATCTATCATGAAGATGAAAGAGAAGTCTTCTCTTAAAAATTATGATTTCAATTTTAATAATATTTTTTTTCTAATGATAGAAATGTATTTCAAATGATAATTTATTACATATATTATTTATTAGTCAAAATAAAAAATTAAGAAAATAATCTTCAAACTAATTATAAAAATTCTTTTTAAATATATTTTTTACTTAATAGAAAATTAACATTATATATATTTTTAAAAAAAAACCTAATTAAAAATAAAAACTTATTAAGTTGATAAATAATTTAAACAAAATAATCTTTTCTTATATCTATAAAATTTTAAATTAAAAAATATTAAAAACATTTTTAGTGGATGTAATCAAATTGTTAAGGTTGCTGTTATCAAATATTAAATTGAGCAAAGGCAAACTATATAGTAAAAAAATTAATAGAGTAGCACTAGGAGGATGCATGGATAGGATGTCCATTCACCTAAATTTTTGTGCATGTATAAGACATGCATATGTACAAATGCTATGCTAATATGGGATGGTCATGAGAACAGGTAAATGAGTGTGTTCCATCCGTTTTAGTTTGTTGTTTAGAGGGGGATGATGGTATGTTCCTTGATTAATCCTTCCACTAAGATTCAATCACTCTCATGACCAATTTCTAAAATTTTTGACTTATAGTCAATTGCTAAACCTCATGATTAATGATTTATAATTTAAATGTACACTTACTCATATTATGATTGGCTTCCTAAAAAGAAGATGGGGACATTTATATAATCCAATTATTTCTATATAAATAAATAATAAATTACCTATCATCCCAATTTACTATGAATTTAGTGAAATGCAGGCATGCTTTCTTGTCATGGGGACGGAACTTTTTTTACATAGGCAATTTGCGCAGTGACCTCCACGTGGCGTGTTGCCTCACAAGTCGGCCCAAGTAGACACGTGAGTTTTGTCAGTAAATTCGATTATTTTAATTTTTCTATGGCTATGGAGCAAATAAACAGATCAATCTAGATATTCCCCCAAAAAAGGCACATTTTGTGCGCTCCCCTGTCACGAGGAACCAGGGCCCAGCGACCTCAGCTTTTGGGGATAAGTACGTAAGCACATCAGAACCAGGGATTCTTTTTTTGGGATGAAATGAGGTCTTCGAGATATATTTATATTCATGGTAGATGGTATTGTTGAGAATAACAATGGGTTTGAGCACGATCTACTGTGGCCCTAAGAAGAAGAAGGTACAGGTGATCCAGCCCGATGGTCAGCCCCGCCATTTCTGTGCTCCTATCACGGCGCGCGCCCTTCTCCTGCAGTATTCCCAGCAGTATTGTGTCCGGCACGTCTCGGGTTCGATTCTCGCCATGGACGAGGACTTGGAAGGCGGTAATACCTATTTGCTTTCGCCCCTGCCCAGGCTCTTTCCTTTACCTCCAGGGGATGGAAATAATGCCAATCTGAAGCGTGCAAAGTCATGGAAGCCCTCGCTGCAGGTCATTGCGGAGAACAATGCGACTATTTGCCGCTCCGTTGAGAAACAGAACAAAGTTTTCGTCAAGCCGGCCCCTGGAAAACCTCAAAACAGGGTAAATCAGAGCGCATGGTAAGCTTTTCGTGATTTTAAAAGTAAATGCGTGAAACTTTTACATTTAATGATAAATTGTTTTGTTAGTTTTTGGGTTTGGTTGTGTGATTAACTATTTTAAAAAAAAATTACGTTCGACACAAATATTTTTGATCTTTAAAGTTCAAGCTGTTTTGATCTAAGAATTCTGAAGTTGTGCTGCAATTTCTTGTCCAGGCACTTGGAATCCGAGATTTGTATGCCGTATGTCGGACCTACTGGCTTTATGTTCTGATCTGGGAAGAAAATTTGAGGATTTGTGTGAAGCAGTTCAGATGTAAATATATGTGTGTGTATATTCACTCTTTGTGGGAGGTTCTGTGTTTATGTTGTACAGATGGTTCCCGTTGTATCTTTGTAATTTTAGCTTTACATTGTTTTTAAAGTTCAAGCTGTTTTGATCTCTGTGAATGCTGAAATTGAGCTGCAATTTTTTGTCCAGGCATTCGGATTCCGCGATTTGTATGCCGTATGTCGGACCTACTAGCTTTATGATCTGATCTGTGAAGAAAATTTGAGGATATGTGTGAAGCAGTTCAGATGTAAATATATTTGTGTATATTTTCCCTCTTTGCAGGAAGGAGGCTCTGTGATTATGTTGCACAATCTTTGTAATTTGTATTTTTGCAAATGTGAATATTAAGTTTTCCCTCTTTGTCGAAAGTTATGTGATTAAGTTGTACAATCTTTGTAATTTGTATCTTTGCAAATGGTAATATCAGGTACAGGAAACCCCAAAGCTTGTTGAGTTTTTGTTTATCCCTTTTATCTTTATGGTTTCTGCGTTGTTAAACAAAGCACGCTGGTTTGTACTGAATCTGATTTGTTTGGTGGAAATTTTCTGTACTATTCTGTAGTTTGATCTTTTTTCCTCTCATTTATTGCAACTGCACTTTCTTCCAGCGCTATCATGAATGCACCGTCTGGAGTTTTCTGACATTTTCTGCCCAAGAAAATAACCACGAGTAAGATCTGTCTTCTCTAACTGTACAATTGCAGAATCATTGAATTGATCCTTCAGCTACCAAATTTATTTTTAATAATGGAATGGTTGAGTTGGTATGCATACCTGAAATTAAGAAAGGGAAAGTAAAATCACATATTTTTAAGCTACTGTAATAACACAGTTAGGAGGGGAAAAGACATCACAGAATACTAAGGCAAAAATCATGAAAGCCACACAAAACATAAGAATCTTTATGCAAGTAAAAGCAAATCCTCCTGGAATGTCAAGACGATTAACCCCAGATATCAGTACATCTTAATCGAGACATTAATGACTAGTTCTCATCTGGTTTAAGTAATCTCACTTGGCTCAGATTCTATCCGAAGTAGAACCTTCATCCGAGGAGTTGAAAAAGTAAAATTTGTTCGATATGGAAGCTAGGTAGATCCTGATATCAATGGTGAAATGGTGAACTGGGTTGTTCTTGGCATTCAAAACGGTATTTCACTGTTCATCACTTTTGTGGATGGATAAGGTGGTATGAGGATTGGATGTGGTTGTTGGATAGGCAGATTGATCTTTGACCATTGAAATTTATGAAATATGTTACAGTTAAAAAATATCACTTCCCAAAATATTGAGGGGCCCTTTTAACGATAAACGATAAAGCTCATGAAGATTAGTGATGTGGCAAAGCCAATTGTGAATTTTATTGGACAACAAACAACGTTATATTGGAGTTAACTCTTCATGTCCCATTAATAATTTGATTTTGTTCTACAATGGCTTGGTATTGATGTAATTTGGTCTCAAAGTTTAACTTCTTGTAACTATCAATGAAATCTTTACAAACTTGTGCGTAGACATGTTTCTATTGATTGAATAAAAAATTATGGATTATGGATTATATGACTATGTTATCGATGTTAATATTTTGCTATAAGAAATTGAAATTTAAGTTTAAATTGTGATTAAACATTTTGAAATAAATCTTTACACATATACTAACAAGTTTTGGTGTACATTATGACTATTGAATGTGGGGGACTAAAATGAATACAAATTTTGTAAATTAAGTTATAAATCTTTATTGATTTTATTACATTGTTATTATTGTTTATTTATTGTGTAGTCGTATAAGTTATACAAATCAAATTTGTGAGAACATGCATTAAATAAATAATGATCAAATTGTTAATCATGAGAAGAAATAAAATTTGCATTTGTATGTTTTTAGTTTTGGTGTACATTATGACTATTGAATACAAGGGACTAAAATGAACACAAATTTTGCAATTGAAATGATTTGAAGTTTAAAATGTTATTTTTTTAAAAGGAAAAACAAATATAAGAAGACATTTCAAATTAGTAAAAACAAGAACATAAAAATTATAGTGGTAATGTATATATTATGCCAAAGTTTGTACAATTTTTTGACTAAGATCACGTGGCAAAAATTGCACATTTTGACGGCTCATTGATACAACCTTAATGTTACAAATATTTTATGACATATTCAACATTTTTGTTCAATGATTACTTAATAGATTTGGTGTATTTCATGGACTTTGCATATAATTTGTATATGGATTGTTGATCAAATCAATAAGACTAAATGCTAAATTGTAAATCACCTATTGTTTAAATGCAATCAAAGTCTTGAAAACAACTAAAACACACTACACATTTGTTGGCATAATAAATAAATTACAACAAACATCATTGACATAACAAATAAATTGCATAAGTCAAATTTAAAAATATCTATTTAGATTTTTGGAAATATTACCACCTAACATCCTCTCATGTTTTGAAGATGAAATAGGTTTGAGGGGTGGAAATTTATCAACATAATCCTATGAGTTCATTTACAATATACTAAGATAGACGAAAAGTCACAATAGGACATTTGACCAAATAAATGATGAGTCACAATACAAGTTTAACTATTAATTATCTTCATTGCTATGGCCAGTTCAAGGAGCAAAAGAATTGTCCTTGCGAATTCTCTTGGAAAGGAAAAGGTGGAAAATGTTCCTTGTAATACATATACTTGATGTTGTTGCTATGAATACAGTAAGATGAACATCTCAAAAAATCCAAAATTGAAATAACGTAATACCTAAAGCCAAAAGCATTTGAAGATGAAAACTATAAGGACCATCTAAAGTAAACAAAATTTGAAGTCGTTATAGTGAAAACAAATCAAATTATACATTAAAAGCTAAAAGATTGATCGAGTTTGAAAGACTTAGTTGTCTTCAACTTATTGTTTTTGCTTCAATGATTTAATAGGTTGAAACCATCTTCCTCCGTTTGAGGATGTTAAGGAAGTTGTTGAATCTGAAACATAAGGTTACTCTTCAACAAATCACATCTTATTAGGATGAATTATGAAAATTAGAGAGAAAGATAGGATGATTGTTGTAATCGAGAAATGTATTTCCTAGCCACTTACATTGGATGGTGAGTCATTGCCCCACTAGTTGGATCCAAAAAATTGTCTCCCATAAATGCATGAGAAATTGGCTGATATGATGTCATTGTGCAATACCTCTTGTCTTGGCTCTAATAATGGTTGTATTAGTTAAAAGATCTAAATTAGAAATGTGTGATTTCAATAGAATAAAATCATTACAATATGATGGACTACAAGAAAAAACATTTAGATGAATGTAAATTCCCATGCCAGAATTGTGAAACATATTTATGTTGCACTTCCTGGCCTTGGACTTTCCTCACTCGTAAAGTGTCTTGCTTGGAGTTTCTAGATAGATAAGCCCAGAATTGCCTACTTGATGATTATATAAGAATAATGAAGTGGGTGACTAGAAACAACTCCTCAACCATAATTGTAGTTAGGTGTATTCATGTTAGGATGTTTAGGGTTTCCAGGTACAACTCTACATAAATACCAAAACATAGATCAAGTTTGAAAGACTTAAAAATCTCTTTGACTTACTGTTGTTGTAACTGAGAAAGGTATTTCCTAGCCCCTTACATTGGATCATGGTGAGGCAATGCCCCATGAGTTGGATCCAAAATATTGTCTCCCAAAATGCATGATAAGTTGGATAATATGAGATATTTGTGCAGTATCTCTTATCTTGGCTCTAACAATGGTTGTGTTGGTTAAAACATCTAAATGAGAATTGCATAATTCTAATAGAATAAAATCATTAAAATTTGACCAAGAGTAGGAAAACAAACATTTAGACGAATGTAAAAGCCCATACTATTGCAAAATTGAGTAGAATGAGTTGTTTGAGTAATTGAGGAGTTGTTTTGATTAAGTTAGTGTGGTTGTCATTGATGTCAACTTTTTGTTGTTGTCATTAGTGATTGCTTTCTATGAAACTAGTGTTGAGTATATTGCTTTGCATACTTTGTATGATGAAAATTTATTGTTGGGAATTTGGTATCTTATTGAATATTGTTTAGAGATGCTTATTTCAAGTTTTTGTGGTTCAGAACAAAGGAGGTATTGGCATGTGTAGTTGTGATTGACAATGATCTTTGCGTGAAATGCATGCTTCACATTTCATAATGTTTCCTAAGACCTAGAAAAAGGTTTTAATCCCATCCATAATGGGGATGGATGTTCTTAGTTTTTTTTCTTTGTCTTAAGAAAGTGATTAGTTCTCCAATGTATAATATCTTATTGTCATGATGCCCCATTCTACAATCTTGGTGAGTAGTTGTATGTTCCTTTCCCCAACCTCTTCATTCTAAGCCAAAAGAAAGGTCTTAGAATATAAAATGAAATTTCATTTTTCTTACAAGTTTTAAGTTTTGGAAATTATGACAACCAATAATACAAGAAACTATGACATAGATTATTATGGTTCAAGAAAACTCTCCAATTTACTACTGAAATCTAGGATACAAGCAAGATTCTCTACCATGGTTCCTTTCCAACTTTGTTGTCAATAATTTTTGATTGAAGTTTTTTATTGTAATGCACTTCCATTTCTCTTATTCAACATGGCATGTATTTTTTACATAAGAATGGTTTCCCTTAGAAAATCATCATGGGCAAAGTCTATTGACTGGGAAAATGTCTAGTTTTTTCTTATATTTCTTAAGGCCTAAAAGGGTCTTGGATTTCCCATCCACAATGGATATGGATGTTCTTAGTTTTTGATAATTCTTACAGGATCAGAAGTTGTCATTAGTATACAAGAAGACAGTTTTGATTGGTCATGATCACCAAGTGACGACACTCACCAAGCAACAACATTCACCGAGCACAGTGGTCACCGAAATGTTTTGAACACCGAGCAGTATATCAACCGAGCACCATTTTATAGAGGCATCACCGAGCACCAGTACATAGAGACATCACCGAGCACCAGTCTACACCGAGAGACAACATTTCACCGGAAAAAGCAGATCTCAACTACACATCAACTAAAGCACTTTAGTCTTTAAAATAGCTTTTTGCTTATCTCGATAACCGTTTCTTATGGATCAAGAAAAGCGTAAATGATGGATTTAATTAGTTAACTAATTCTATTCATGCAAACTAGGAGATCAAGGTCAAGTTGTAAACCTTTGAACTTAGAGTTTTTCAAGAAAAGCGTGAAACCTAATTAGGTCAAAATCTTGTATATTTAGATGTATTAATCAATCAAGAACATGATGATTATAGCCACAAAGGACATCTATGGATCAGACAGAGTTTTTCATGCATTAGGACAGATAAATAATAATTCAGTTATAAAGAACTGTATTCAAGGCTACCGAGCATAACAGAGGTATTATCTATCACAATAGGTGATATATTTTGTGATCTTAATGGATCTATAATCAATAATATAAGATTGCAAGAAATCAGGTCATACATATTTGTTACTCTCTAACAATTATAGCAAGCAGTAAAATCCTTTAAGAAGGTGGACTTAACAGTCTTTATGTAAATCTCTTAACTGAGTGCACACATACATTGTGTTGCTGAAATATCTTAACCGAGTAGACTTAACAAGTCTGACATGTTACTCCTAACATGGTAAGATCATCAGAAGTGATCACAACTTGTAACCCTAACAAGCACCTTCCATTCTGTAGATAGTGAAGCTTTGTGGGTTTCATCCCCACCGCAGTTTTTACCTTCTAACAAGGGTTTCTGCGTTATCAAATACATGTGTCATGTGTTAATGAGTTTCATGAATGTTTCAATGTTTGTTTACATGCATTTACATTTTATGCTATGATATTGCATGCATAAAGTAGAAAAGCTACAATGGTCGGTTATGCAAGTAATGAGTACTAAACGTTAATTGAAATTTTTTTTTAATGGTACTGATTCACCCCTCGCCTCTCAGTACATACCCTTCCATTATTCCAACAATTGGTATCAGAGATAGATCATTTATTTGGAAAAGTTTAAATCACTTGAGAGAAAAGATCATACAATGGAAAGGTAAGAATGAGTGATGTTATGAATAATACAAGACAAGCTGAACAAGAAAGAACTTTAGCTATTGATGACAGGAGAAAGATTGCTGAAAAATTGCAAGAGAAAGAATCTGAGATACCGAGACTTACTGAACACCACATTGAGATCACCAATCAAATAGTTCTCATGAGGCCAACTGAGTGAACATGGAACTTACTGGAAAATTGGAATTTATTGGTGAACTAAAAGAAGAAAATGAGAAACTGAAGCATGAAGCGAAGATTCAACAACATAATGATATGATCAAGAAAGCTTAAGACAGTACAAAAAGAATGGATGAATTTCTGAATGGACAAAGAAGACTCAACAATAATACCAGTTTAGGGTATACCGAGCATGGAGAATCATCAAACCGAGCTAATCAAAGGAATGTCTACACAAATCCAAGACCAAAGAAGTGTTCATGTAATCATTGTGGAAAACCAGGCCACACATCAAATGTTTGCAAGAGAAAAGAAAAAGGTATTCCAAAAACTACTTCTGCATTCATAGGTAATTGTTATAACTGTAACAAGCATGGACACAAAGCACATGAATGCAGATATAAGCCGAACAAACCAAAGAAGAAACCTTACATAGAAAAACATTGTTCTACTTCCAACATGCATGGCCACACATTTCATGAATGCAGAAAAAGGATAAAGCAAGTCTGGAAACCCAAAGAACAAGAAAATACATATCAACCGAGAAGAGTCGGTAATACATATGTTTGGGATTACAACACCGGTAAATTGCACAGCATGTGGTAGATATGGACATATAACTGCTAACTGTATGAGGAAATAGATAAGAAGATCTAGAAATTGGACTAACCTTGGAATAGCATGCTTACACTGTCATAAGGTCAGTCACTTAAGCAAGGACTGTAGAGACCGAGTGATAGAGTTAAGCACTTTTGCAAATGGAAATATATACTATTAAAGACATTAGGAGAATGAGAAATCAAATGTGGAGGAGAGCTTCAAACAATGATAATGCTGGACCAATCACTACAGTTGGTGACACCTCATCTAATGGATCAGGTGATTCCACCACCCCCACCTAAGCAATACAAGTAAGTATGGATTTGCACTCTACAAAGTTGTATTTTACATCAATTTCTATATTCATTAAGAATATGCCAAATTAGCATGAATGAAGATGCACTATGGTACTGCGTGTTATGTTTTGTGAATCTAGTCTGGTCGGTCAATATAAACCAAGCATAAATTGTACGTCGGTAAACATATGAAAGATAACTGAGTTGACACTATATACCAAGCATCGTCGGTAAACACGTGGAAGACAACCGAGTTGACACTTTGTACCGAGTATTGTATATTCACCAAGATGAAGACTTGGTGTGTTAACCGAGCATCTCCATTTTGTAAACTGAGTGGTAGGTGAGGCATTTAATGCATCACTTAGGTAATGTTTTTTCTATAAAAAGGGAAACATGAACTCATTCGTTCACCCAACGTTAAAGAGCAGATTGCGGAGCAAAGAAGAGCGATTCAGAGTGATTACATTACAGAGCAATTCATAACACCTTTAAAGCAACTCCAACAGATCTCGAGCATTCTCAACAAGCATCCAGTGAGTATCTAGACTTACCGAGCTAGCAGGTTATTTTGTGAAGAAGCCCTAATTTAACGAACAATGAAAACTACTTCCCGAACCTCGAAGATAAAAATGGCAAAGTACAAGAAGGTCGTTCTAATCAAGAACTCGAGCTATGAAGAACCAAACTATAAGTTCTGCCCTGAGGTTGCTACTCAACCCGACGATAAGGGAGCATTCTCAAGTATCCTGAAGGATTTGAGAAATACTAATCCGATAACGCCCAAGAACAACTGCATGCAAAATACCTGTTACAGGAAGAAAGCATAAAGAAGGAAAAAGCTGAAGAACTCAAAAGCTCAGAGAAACTCGAAAAGAGTAGAGAAAAAAATGTATTCTGAATTACTTGACAATAATTACAAAGTTCAACCTTAAAAAGGTGAACGAAACCCTAAAAGGTAAAAGCTAGGTTGCACATTAATAATTAATAAAAGAATTAATTATTAATGCACCTAAGAGAAAGCTTAAGCACTAAAGAGTAATAAAACAACTTAACTAATTAAATCAACATGATTTAATTAATAAGTGATTACCCTAACATATCCCACCTAGGGTTTTACTGGTGGAAGACATCCGTGCATACATTCACTGCAAAGTTGCAGAGATTGGAGATATTAAGCTTGAATAAGATTATCAGAAGCTATGAAAGGACAGAAACCTAAAGGATGAGTACAAACACATTAAAGTGAAAGGGTTAGCCAATGCCCTACTATTCCCAAAAGAATTCAAGACAGAATGGATTCACATTGTGTTCAGCCGAGTGCATGATGGTAAAATGTGGTTAGGTGAACCTAAGGCAATCACAAAGGATGCGATTCATGCAGTAACTGGATACCCCATCACTGAGAAGGAAAAATCCCTAAGGCACCCTGGATGCCCAGAGATTGAAAAGTTAATCGGAGCCAAATGAGATGGCAGAGGTCTGAAAGTCAATTCAATCACCGACCCTAAAATGAAATTCGGTGCATATGTGATTGGATACAAGATCTTTCAAGCAAGCAGAATGAACAATGTTGCTTGTGGAATTGTTGACACTGCATACACGTAGTAAAGAAAGGTGTGCAACTATACCTAGTCGACCTTCTACTAAAACAATTGGAAGAAAACAAGAGAAAAATTAGATCAACCCGATCTAATACATGTAAGTTCGGTTCTCTATTAATGTGCACATTATTTAACTTCCAGAACTTCTTTCCTTTAGTCAGTAATGTCACTTGGGATACAAATCGACCGATCACAACACAAATTAGTGATTACATTAAATCACTAGGAGATAATTTCATTCCACTATTGGATGCATACTTCAATACATTTAAGAATAGGATGCAGAAGAGGATGAGAATCCTTGTACAGTTGGTTGAACAATACAAGGATGAGATATGTTTTGTAGTTGACACCGACACTACACTCCTCAAAGCTGCCAACCCAAGAACAACATGGTTACCACCATTGGATTATGAAATTGACATAGATTTGGCTACTAAAGCTATTGAAGCCCTACTAAATGAACCAATTGACAGATATATATATAAGCATATTTGGTACTTGTGAGGAAGCCAAATCAAGAATTAAGACTAGCTTAGTTGTCAAGGAGATATGAAAGAAGCAAACACAAATGGTGAAAACACTTAAGAAGAAACTCTTAGTAACTAATGAAGAGTTGGAACAATCAGTAGATGTCACCGAGGAATAGTCACCCATTGATGAAGGAAAAGAGTTAAGTGATTTCGAGTCTACCGAATCAGATGCAGAGCAACCATAGGCCAAGAAAAAAAAAGTTACAAATGTAATAGCTGCATCTAGGACAAGAAGCAAAAAACTAAGGTAGACTCACCACCATTGAAGAAGGCACTGTAAAGACATATATGAAAAGAAAAGCCTCAACCGAGAAATCAGCTCCGATACAATGAAAGAAATATATAAGAGGAAGAGAAGACAAGGATGACACTAAAGAGGCAAAAAGAGAACAGAGAATCCAAGCAGCAAAAGCAAAAATACCAAAGACAATTGATGAAATTGTTGAGTCAATCATCAACACAGGCAGTATACAACATCACAACTAGATTAGACAATGGGGAAATCTATCTACCGAGGATCAGAATAAAATAGAAGAAGCAATCATTAAAATGATGGTAGCTTACAAATATGTACCTCTACAATTTGGAAATCATATTCCACAGGAGCTACAAGATAAAATATCAGCTAGGTGGACATATGCATTGCATATGGAGAAACAAATGAGGGAGAAATCCCTAGTTGCATTCCTGCTCAACTCCCAAGTTGAAGAAATTGACTCAACCATGAAGGAGTATGCCAAGAAATTTTCTGCAAAAACCAGAGCATACAAAGTATTGCAGAACAAGCTTGAAGATATTGACATTGAGAGAAATAAGATTTGGACTCAAATATTTAATCCACACGAGAAGATACTGGCTCTAACTGAGACTTCTCACACCGAGGAAAAGGAGGCCACACCGAGTCCGAGCACATTTTCATCAACGACACCAAGGATTTCAATCCCATTGACTCAACCACAGAGGTAAGTAAGGCCATGGATGATATTCCTCAAATATTGCAATCATTAGGGGAAAAACCAGATATAACTATACAAGATATCACTCATGATGATTCTGATAATGATGCAAAGGCTGATGAAGATGTAAATATTGCCACCGAGCAAATAAAGGAAAAGGACACTACTAAGGTTGCACAAGCACAAATACTGGGTAATGTGCCTTTATTTATGCAAGAAATAAATATTATGACTGAGTCACAACAGACACCACCTGAGGCAAAAGAAGACAAACCCATGGACAAAGGTAATGAGCAAGGGGAAAAGACAAATAACAATGGAGAGGACAAATCGAGTGATGCACCCACCAAGGACAGTGGAAAGGTAGACAAGGCTGCAATTCAAGACAAAGTTGAAGTAGAGATGTCTACAACCAACCAAAAGGTAATGATCGAGAAACCAAGCAAAGGCACCACACCTCCCAAGCAATCAATGACAGAAACTGAGCAATAAAAGGCTCTTGCTATCATACCTCATTCCCATGCATCAAGCAACATTAAGAAGAAAAAGAAGAACAAGAAAAGTAGAGCCCCCGTTACACTTGAAGAGATCATAGACATACCCGACTGTGATCCAAGAGCACTTGATCTCAAGTCACTAACAAGGTATGGGGAGCTATGCAAAAGGAAATCACAACAATACAAGCTCCAAATGGATTACCGAAATACACAAGTCCTAGAAACAATAAAGGAAATTCTATTGCAGGTAGTTCTTGACACATAGATTGATCAAAATGCACCCATCATTGATCAACTTGCAGTTGTGACCGAGGCAATAACACAACAGAATGTAGACGTCGAGAAGGTTATTGAGGAAAGAGCAGAAGAGAAATATCACTACAAACTCACAGAGAAAATCAGCCAAGAGGTGGCAGAAAATAAGGTGAAACTTTCTGAACTCATAACTACATTAGAACGTGTTATTTTAGAATTAGTTACCTTAGTTCAAAAGTTATGCACTATTGAGAACTTCATTACCGAGCATAATGAACAGATAGTGAAGTTAAATGAGGATCTAAAAGCTAGTGCACAAACTCTTTCAACCGAGCCAAATGCATTCCAACTGCATTATGAAAAGCTAGTTGAATCTAAACGGTTAAGACTTGAAATACAAAAGGAAGAAAGAAAAATCAGAGATGAAGTAACCAAGCTACAAGCCATGTTACTACTGAATCTCACTTTGCTGATAACACACATGACTATGACAAAGACTCTAATTGCCACCCCAGAGATGTCAGTAGCAGAAAGCATCTATGACATGCATGCTCAAATCACATTGTATAAAATGACCTTAGAGAACTTAAAGGAGAAATGGGAAAAGATGATGACAGACATTAAACAATCTCATTCAAACATAATTGACAAGTTATAAGTTATACAACTTTGTCATTACTTTCAATAAAGGGGAAAACATGTACATACATTGTATCTACATACCGAGGCATGTACATAGGGGGAGTCGTTGTAAAAGTAAAAGTGAAACACTTGGTGTATATACTGTACATTTTAGTTTTTGATACTAATGCCAAAGGGGGAGATTGATAATCTTTAAAGGATAAGAAGTTGTCATTAGTATACAAGTAGACAGTTTTGGTCGGTCATAATCATCGAGCGAGAACACTCACCGAGCAACAACATTCACCGAGTGCAGTGGTCACTGAAATGTTTTGAATACCGAGCACTATATCAACCAAGCACCAGTCTATAGAGACACCACCGAGCACCAGTACATAGAGACATCACCGAGCACCAGTCTAAACCGAGAGACAACATTTCACCAGAAAAATGGATCTCAACTACACGTCAGCTAAAGCACTTTAGTCTTTAAAATAGCTTTTTGCTTAGCTCGATAACCATTTCTTGTGGATCAAGAAAAGCGTAAATGATGGATTTAATTAGTTAACTGATTGTATTCATGCAAACTAAGAGATCAAGGTCAAGTTGTAAACCTTTGATCTTAGAGTTTTTCAAGAAAAGCGTGAAACCTAATTAGGTCAAAATCTTGTATATATAGATGTATTAATCAATCAAGAACATGATTATTGTAGCCACAAAGGACATCTATGGATTAGACAGAGGTTTTCATGCAGAAGGACAGATAAAGAAGAGTTCATTAATGAAGAACTGCATTCAAGGCTACCAGGCATAACAGAGGTATTATCCATCACAATAGGTGATATATATTTTGTGATCTTAATGGATATGTAATCAACAATATAATATTTCAAGCAATCAAGTCATACATATTTGTTACTCTCTAACAATTGTAGCAAGCAGTAAAATCCTTTAAGAAGGTGGACTTAACAGTCTTTATGTAAATCTCTTAACTGAGTGCACACATACATTGTGTTGCTGAAATCTCTTAACCGAGTAGACTTAACAAGTCTGACATGTTACTCCTAATAGGGTAAGATCATCAGAAGTGATCACAACTTGTAGCCCTAACAAGCATCTTTCATTCTGCAGATAGTGAATCTTTGTGGGTTTCATCCCCACCGCAGTTTTTACCTTCTAACAAGGGTTACTATGTTATCGAATACTTGTGTCATGTGTTAATGAGTTTCATGAATGTTTCAACATTTGTTTACATGCATATACATTTTATGTTATGATATTGCATGCATAAAGTAGAAAAGATACAATGGTCAGTTATGCAAGTAATGAGTACTAAAGGTTAATTCACAAATTTTTTTTAAGGGTATTGATTCACCCCTCCCGTCTCAGTACACACCCTTCCATTATTCCAACAGTTTTGTTCTTTTTTCTTGTGAAAGTGACTAGTTCTCCACTGTATATTATCTTGTTGTCATGTTGCCCCATTCTGCAAGTTTAATGAGTAATTGTATGTTCCTTGCCCTGGCCTCTTTTTTCTAAGCCAAGAGAAAGGTCTTAGACTATAAGTAAAATTTTCTTTTTCTTCCAAGTTCTATGTTTTGGAATTTATGACAACCAATAATACAAGAAACTTTGACATAGATATTTTATGCATTGGTAGTGAAATAACCATATACACTGTTCTAGCCTCCAGAACATGAAACTTATATGAAATGTTGACTAATCAAGTTTAACAAAATGACCAATTTAAACTTGAACAACATGATGTTTTAATTGTGCACTTTTGATGTTCGGTGTCTCATTTGACAGACCTACAACTTCCATAGATCTAGAATAAAAAAAATAGCATAGAATAATTTTTCAGTGCTTCATTCGGCACTGAGTGGGATAGATCGAATATGAATTTACAATATTGATGTTTCCTCCTTGGGCAGAATTTTTATAGGCATTTTCCTCCGACATAATGTTGTGTATATATGGTTAATATTTAGCTTCAAACTATGCAACAAAAGGGGGAAAAAGCTACTTCAGATAACTATACAAACCCTAAATGTAGGTTTTTTTGTTTTGTATTAATGTCATCTTTATATATTTTCTCATACTAAATTTGAACTTATGTGATTTTTCTAAACATTTTAGCCAGAAAAAGGAACTTTACACTTCCGATCCAAAACTTGTACATTTCAAATAGATCAAATTACCTAATATTTCTACCCATTTTTCTATCTCATAAACTCAAATGACTGACTACAAAGAGCCAAAAATTGCCTCTATCTCTGTAAATAAATTATGGGAAAAGCATGAAACCTCTGAAATCTTGGTTGGTGTTCAATAAAAAAATTGTAAACAACATTATCAAGAACCAAAAAAATATGAACAATTAATATATTTGCATAGCATTTTTAACAACTCAAATTTGATAAACAAGAATGCATGGTCATCAAAACAATTTATATTCTTAAACCCACTTTCTACATTTATCACAAGTGAAACAAACTACAATATTGGTATCAAAGAGCAATTTACTACTTCACATAACTATACAAACCCTAAATGTAGGTTGTTTTCCTTGTTTGCATGCCATCTTCATATATTTTCTCAAACTGATTATGAAAATATCAAACATCAGAGTCAAAATTTTATTTTTTCTTAACAATTATGAAAATATCAAACATCTCACAACTTTATCGGGTTGATTATACATAATTTCCATATGAAACATAGAAATAATAAAAAATAAATTACATAAAAAATGGTACTCCCAACCAAAACTATAAATTCAAACTCTGAATAGCTATCCAGAAACCACATCACAAATAATTCATTGGACTACACCAATCACCCAATGCAGTCATTATTAAGGGATAGATGTCAAACAAAGGTTGATAATATATCAAAATAATTATAAAAACACTCATCTAAATTTTATTGCTTGAGATTGTATTGTCGTAAATTGCAGTCCTATGCAATTTCTTGCTTATATAGGCCCTAGTTTAGTGTTTTTGGCCTTCCATGCCCAATATACTTGATCCAATGCAATTTTGCATATAATTTTGATATCCTCTCTCCAAATTGACCTATAGTCCTAATTTGGGACCTCATTTGGAGGCACAAGATAACTTGGGCGACGAAAAGTTGCCTTGTTCCCCAATGTTTGGCCTCAAATTTGAACCATGCAATGATCATTTGGTTTTAGCGGGGATTTTTAACCCGTGACAATTTTCTTTGAGTTTTGAACCCAAAAATGATTGGGAGATGTATACAAACAAGGCATCCTTCCTTATTTTGGCATACACAAGATACTATTCAAGTTCAAATCAAGCTTCTCAACTACAATTTCACATTTCAAGTGCTGAGAGAAGAGATCAAGCATTCAAGGCATTGAAGACAAGGAGTAATTTGCAAATCCAAGCATTTGTGAAGGCATCCATGATCTTCTTATCCTAAAGTCAACATCAAGCCAACTTCAAGCATCTTCATGAGCACTTTGACACCTGTAACCACCTAAAATTGGTCTGTTGCAACTATGGACCCATGTACCCCCTCTCTCTCCCATTTCTTCTATAAATAGGAGCATGTTTTGAGAGCAAATAAGCCTTCATCTTAGATCAACATTGCATTG
>MU223457.1:5001818-5012241 GCA_018584345.1 Thuja plicata | reverse complement strand
CTAGTTAGAAGGCAATAGGCCGATATTAGTGGTTTTTGAATGTTTTATCTAACCATTTATACTAATGCAATGACCTATTGAGTGTTTGTGTTGATTCTGACAGGTACCCAAATACACACACACAACACCAAGAAGGTTTATGAAGTATAAGCATTCCATTTTCTAGATCTAGCCTCTACTATACTTCAACATGCTTTCAATTGCATTTCATTTTATTTCCAATTCAAGGTTAATTCCTAAACCGAGGTTTGACTTGGGCAAACCCCTTTCTTCACAACATTTTCCCTCTTTTCTATTTGTAGGTACAGGTCAAATGGACGAAAAGTGATATAGACTTATCAAGATGAGAGCTACGATTTGCAAGTCATTTTATTAGAATCTGCCAGAAACAAGGTGACCCAGTTGCCCTAGTCCAAGAACAAGGTGACCTAGTCACCCTAGTCCTCTTGTGTCAGCCTGAAATTTAGACTACATATGAGTTACAACCTTTGTTTGCCAGATCTGCCTCCCAAATTTGTGTGTGGATTCTCAATAACCCTGTACATATAGAAAACCGCCTTCTCTTCCTATTCACCCCTAGATCTTACATTTCTCAATCACAATTGCATAGTCATTGTCCACAACAACAAAGGATCATTGCATCCACTTAGTGCTTGAGTCTCCTTGAGCCTAGCGGATCATGTCTCTTCCAATATAAGTAGGGAGATGTGCCTAAGCTTCCTAGTTAGGATACCCTCATTTCCCTCCAAGGATGAGGTGGTATTATCTCAATATAGGGAGTGAATATGTGGGCATTAGCATAAGTGAAGGTAAAATTGGGATGAGTAAGAATAGAGTTTTTAACCAAATCTAACACAAAAATATACTATTTGTTATATTTCATTCTAATACAAAATCTTTATTAACACTAAAAAAAATGAAATATACTATAAAGATACTAATTTCACCATTACAAAATTTATTATTATTCTATTTTTTTGATAAATAATATATCTTCCTTAACATAAACAACAAAGTCCTTCAAAATTAACACAAATTAAAACCGCCATTACCACTTAAAAATAACAATATCTAATTTTTTATTAATTATTAAAATATATACACTATATAAAACTTTTTCAATAATTCATAAAATGCATAAAAATCAAAATCCAAATTTGACTCAACAAATTCATTAGAACCTCTTCTTCAATAGAAGAGAGAATTACACAATATTAATTGAACCCTTTCTTGTTTTTTCTCCTATCTTAAGCTTCACATAGTGGTTTAACTTCGCAGAAAAATACACGATTACTTAAGATTCCAAGTCTATTGTATAGCATATCAACAAAAGGTTTGGTGACATGTTATCAATATAATTGATAAAGATAGATGATTATATAAATGTTGACTCTATATTTTTATATAATAAATTGTAATATTAAAATAAAATATATAATCTAATTAGAAGTCATTATCGTTAGGTTCATCCACTGTGTCAATCAGATCAATCAATCATGGACCTGAATCAATCTCAAAACAGACTTAATTCAACCATCGATTAAACTCAACCAATGATATTATAACGCTTGGCAGCCCTTAATTTTAAGTATTGATCAAGAGCAACTTTTAACTCCGATGTAGGTAAATTATCTCAGCTTTCTGGATCTTCCCCGAATTTTCAAAATACTGAAATACAGTCCAGACACAGATCAGAAAATTGGACTCAATATAAAGCCTGCAGATACATTCAACCTCCTCTGTACGAACCTGCGCAAAACAGAAAGGGAAAAACATTAAAAACAAACACAAGAAACCAAAGGAAATTGCAAATATTTCATCTTTAGGGTTTCAAGATCAGGGTAGGAAGACATTAATTACCAGGGCTCCTTTCTGAAGGCACAATTCTGCGTCTTGTATTTTACAGTCTGCCTCTGAATTCTGTCCTCCTCTTCCTTTGTCTGCAAGAGCATCGCATTCTCCTCGATCATGTCGAGCGACGGCTCCCAGTATCTTCTCCTTCTCCGCGCCTTCCTTTTCCGGCTCTGCGTTTCCGCTGAAGGTGGAAGTCGTGGGTTCGACTCCGGCTGGCGCTTCGCCGATGGAAGAATCGCTCCCTTTGCTGGAAAGAGCCTGGGGAGAGGGAAAAGCATGTAAGTGTCCCCGCCTTCGAGCTCCGCGTCGGGATCGAGATTCGAACCGGAGATGTGACGGAGGAAATGGTGAGGGTAGAGGCGGAGAAGGTCCGGCACTGTGATGGGGAAATGGAAATGGCGGATTTGACCGTTGGGCTCCACCACGCGCACCTTCTGCCGCCCGCAGTAGAGCGTTCTGCTCAACCCCATTGCCCCTGTTTTTTCTTTGAATTTTTTTTCCCTGTTTACTTAGCTGCCTATTTATTTCTCTCTGTTTTACGGGGTTTTGGGGGGGAGAAAATATTAATTCTGGGGACTCTCGCGCAGGTCACATGGCCAGCTGAGGCAGTGACAGTTGCAATTACAGGTTGGCAAATCATGGGTAATGAATGCCATGAATTGATCTGTTTCTGGTTCGCTTTGCGTGGAAGCAAATCTAGGGCCTTTTGAAGCCACCTAAGACGACAACCTGTCTTCTCACTCTCAGTGTCATTATTGTCTTTAAACAAAATTATTTATTTCCACCAGTTGATAATTATGTATTCCCACTAGTTGATTCCAGATGAAACTCCAAAGATAAATAATGTCACCTTGTTTCTTATATTTACATATACATTTGACTTCTATGTTATACTTTTTTTTTTTTTTTTTTTAGGTTGTCTAATATTGATTAGGTATAGCCTTCAATGTTTTTCTTATGTCTATTATGATATTACTTAGATGTTCATTATGATATCACTAACAAATTTCTTAGAGATGATTATTAATACTTAGAATGTACCTTCTTTTAGGCCTTATACTTTTCTTGGATGTTTGCTAAGTAACACAAACCCTTGCATATTGTGCAACCTTTCTCTCATCATGGATAATACAAAATCATTTAGATATCATTGGAAACCTTAGTCAATCACCATTTCACCATCATTGGAAACCTTAGTCAATCACCATTTCACCAAGGTGAATTTTTTTTACCGTGATGTTTATTATGATATCCCTAACAAACTTCAACTTCTTATAGATGATTACAAATACTTCGAGTGTACCTTCTTTTAGGCCTCATTTGTTCTTGGATGTTTACTAAGTTACAAAAACCCTTGAAAATTGTGCTTCAAAGTCTTTTAAGCTCTAATTGGATGACTCCTCTACCTATATATCCATTAGATGTAGCTATAGGGCAACCTAAAAGGTATGATGAGAATGCATTTTGTAGCTTTCATAGAGTTAATGGATATCATACATAAGTACTCGTAATTCTAAAATATAAGGTGTAAAATTTGATAGATACTAATATGAATCATATTAAGGATGTCAATAATGGAGACAATTGTTTAGGTGCTCCCCTAATCAAAATTTGAATATTTAAGCTATTGCATTTCCAAGTCATGCTAATAACATTACAACATCTCATAAACATGAGCGTTTCACTATGACACATGCACTCATTGGCAAAGACTCCATAGGAGATTGTTAAGTATACTCTCATGCACAATCACACAGAGATACTTTTGTGAGTATGACACACTCGAAAGAAACATTTTCTTGTTATGTTACTCCATGGGTTACATTTTTTGATGAAGAGACCCCATATTATGGCTCATTATATATCACTAGTAGTTTGAGATGTGATAGGAACTTGATTCAAAACATAGTTAAAATTAATTTTCAATTTGAGAGTTGGTCCTAAAGAACTACTAAGATTGTGTCATTTGATTCCATCTTCAAATAAATTTAATGTGCTAGTTGGTAGACCTTGTATAAAGCAATGTAAGTAGTTCCTTTTTTTTGGATCAATGTTTTAAATTTATACTTGTAGGAAAAGTAGTCAAAATTGATAATGATCATTATAAACCAATACTAAATTTGAATGTTTTTTCATTGAAATATTTGTGAAGATTTCTAAGGAGTTACCATCTGAGCTCAAAGATTATATGATTCATTTATGCAAGTTATCAGATTCAATATTAGAAGACCAACATGTTAGAAAAATGGTGTCTCAACCTCGAAATTATAATAGGTTAATATATATGAGCACACAGGGTTGCTAGGTGGGGTACCCCCTTGTAGGTTGTAAGGGCAGGTGCCTCTAACAATGAGGATTTAGTGAAAACACCATATATAATTATTGTAAATTTGGACATCATTAGGGACCTCTAGATGTAACAATAGATATTAAATGTTGGCCTTGCTTGCCTAGAAGGAAAATCTATTTTATGAGGGCCTTATATTGCATCTAGCTAATGTGATGTATTATGAAAGTCTGGTAGATTTTAAGTTGCCTCCAAATTTGATACTTCTATGAGAAGCTTATTCTGCAAGTATATTTAAATCTTGTTGATTTCAAAATAATACATTGGGTGGCATTTGAAGTGTAGTTTTTTTTCTCCTGAAAAGGTTTCCCCCATGTAAATCATTGTGTTGTGTTATGAATGCAATTCAAATCTATTTCTATTTAATTTATGTGAATGTTGTAAAGATCTTAACAAATTGCAAAACCCTCCTTTGAAGATTAGTTAAGGAAGTTGTTTTTCTACCTTAGCTTCATTACATAGCAAAGAGAAAATGTCAAAACGACTTAAGTAGCTAGTTATGCATCATACCATACTACAAATTATAAACATAAAATACCTACAATGAATCTTTTTTTTCATTTCCTACAACATATAAACATATTTGTCTTGATATATGCATGTCTTCCAATCATCCCTATAAAGAAAAAAAAAACGCATTTACCAAGATGGAAAGAAATAATAAGGACAATGTATTTCAAAATTTGCATTCCATGTTAAAAGTAATACTTCTTCAACAAATGCAAAAAAAACATTTATGAATCCACCTCCAAAGTGTTAATGTTTTGGAACCAGATTTGTATAAAACAAAGATTAGATAAGGGTATATGCACGAAGATGGGGGACCAAAAAGATGCCAAACATTTTTTGGGTCCCCCAAGATCAATAGGGTGTACGCCCTATTGCGTGCACGTGCGATAAGGTGCACACACTATGGCTTTGATTGCCCGAGCCTAAGGCTTGGGCAATCAAAGCCAATAGCATGTGCGCCCTATAGCACGTACGCACTATAGCGCGTACACGTTATGCAAACCATAAGAAAGGATTAAGGGAGGGAGGGAGAAATCCCAACAGGCCGTGGCAGACCAATTCCAGCTTCATAGGAGTTAAGATAAAGATTCTAGATTTTGAGGGTTTTTAGGAAATTTCAGACTTAGCCAAATTTTAGGAATCAACACATTGTCTTCAACATGATTCTCAGTGGACTATTGATTATAACCTAAAGCCCTTGACTTGTGCATGATCATTTAAGGATCATTTCTCTTTGTATTATTTATGCTATGGTTAGTTTAGTAATTGGCATGTATGTTTAACCATGTTGAGAGAGATAGAGAGAGGACATTAGAGAGAGACCCTTATGACCCCTTATAACACCTTAGGATCCCTTACCATACATCTTAGGGTTTCTAAAGGGTCCTACGGGGTCGTAAGGTGTTCTAGGAAATGTTAATGTGTCCTAGGACCCCTTAAGATCACCAACAAACCCATATGACCCCTTACTATTCATTAGTGTATGGTAAGGGGTCGTTAGGGGTCTAAGGGTCCCCTTAACAACCCTTATGACCCATAAGATGTAGAGAGAGGGTTATACATTGCCCCTAAGGAGTCATAAGGGGTCCTAGGACAAATTATTATGTTTTAGGACTCCTTATGACCCATTAGGACACCTTAGGACCCCTTATCATATGACACATTAATGTCATAAGGGGCCGTAAGGGGTCCTAACGGGTGTTAGGGAGTCCTATGACATGGTAGTGTGTCCTAGGACCCATTAAAAACCTTTACAACATCTAATATGTAGGGATAAGGGTTCTAAAGGGTACTAATGGGTCATAAGGGGTCCTAGGAGCTATTAAAGTGTCATAGGACCCCTTACCCTACATCTTAGGGATGTTAAAGGGTCATAAGGTGTTATAGGACCCCTTATGACTCCTTAGGACCAATTACCATAAATCTTAAGGGTCCTAAAAGGTCATAAGGGGTCCTATGACACATTAATGTGCCTTAAGACCCCTTACAACCCCTTAGGACACATTACCATTCACTAGTGTATGATAAGGCATCCTAAGGGTTTGTAAGGGGTCTAAGGGGTCCTAGGACACATTAATGTGTCATAAGACACCTTAACAACCCTCATGACCCTTAAGATGTAGAGATAGGGGTATTCAAGGACCCTAAAGGGTCAGAAGGGGTCCTAGGACACATTAATGTGTCCGAGGACCCCTTTTGATCCTTAGGAAACCTTAGGACCCCTTATCATACATCTTAGGGGTCATTAAGGCTCTTAAGGGGTTCTAAGACACATTAATGTGTCCTAGGATCCCTTAAGACCACTTACAAACTCTTAGGACCCCTTACCATTAATTAGTGTATGGTAAGGGGTCATAAGGGGTATACAGGGTCATAGGAAATATTAATGTGTCTTAGGACCCCTTAACAACCCTTACGACCCCTAAGATGTAGAGAGAGGGGTCTTCAAGGGTCGTAAGGGGTGATAAGGGGTCCTAGGACACATTAATATGTCCTAAAACTCCTTATGACCCCTTAGGACACCTTACGACCCCTTATCATACATCTTAGGAATCTTAAAGTATTCTAAGGGGTCATAAGGGGTTTTAGAACACCTTAATGTGTCCTAGAACACCTTAATACCCCTTACGATATATTACCATACATTAGTGTATGGTAAGGGGTCCTAAGGGGTCTTAAGAGGTCTTTGGACATAGTAATGTGTTCTAGGTCAAGTTAACAACCCTTATGACACTTAAGATGTAGAGAGAGGATTCCTAAAGGGTACTAAGGGGTCATTAGGGGTCATAGGACCCCTTATGACCTATGTCCCTACATATTAGGCATTCTAAAGTGTCATAAGGAGTCATAAGGGCTTCTAGGACAAATTAATGTGTGATAGGACCCCTTGAGACCCCTTATGACCCCTTAGGACTCCTTACCATACATTAGTGTATGATAAGGGGTCCTAAGGGGTGTTAAAGGGCTCTACAATAGAGTAATGTGTCCTAGAATCCCTTAAGACCACTAAGGACCACTTAGGACCCCTTACAATTCATTAAATTATTGTAAGGGGTCATACGATATAGTAATGTGTCTTAGGACCCCTTAAGACCATTGACGACCCCTTAGCACCCCTTACCATTCATTAGTGTATGGTAAGGTGTCCTAAGGGGTTTTAAGGGGTCTAACAGGTCTTACAACACATTAAAAACCCTTACAATCCCTAATATTTAGAGAGAGGGGTCCTCAAGGGTCCTAAGGGGTCATAAGGGGTCCTAGGACACATTATCTCTTATGACCCCTTAGGACCCCTTATCATACATCTTAGGTGTCTTATAAGTTTGTAAGGGGTCATGAAGGGTCCTAGGACACATTAATGTGTCTTATGACCCCCTAAGACTCCTAGGACACATTAATGTGTCTTAGGAACCCCTAAGGCTCCTTAGGACTCCTTACCATTCATTTGTGTATTGTAAGGGGTCCTAAGGGGTTGTAAGGGGTCTAAGGGGTCCTAAGACAAATTAATGTGTCCTAGAACCCCTTAACAGTCATACGGCCCTAAGATGTAGAGAGAGGGGTCATAAAGGGATGCTAAAACACATTAATGTGTCCTAGGACCTCTTACCATGCATCTTATGGGTCCTATAGGGTCGTAAGGGGTCATAAGGGGTCCTAGGACACTTTAATGTGTCTTAGGACCCCTTACCATTCATTAGTGTATGGTAAGGGGTTTGGTAAGGGGTCTTGGGACACATTAATGTATCCTAGGACCCCTTGACAATCCTTACGACCCTTAAGATGTAGAGAGAGGGGTCCTAATGGGTCATAATGGGTCCTCTCTCTCTCTCTCTAATGATTCCTATGACTATTAATGTATTCTAACGAGTTCCAATGGGTCCTAATGTGTTATAATGGGACCTAAGGGTTCCTAGGACCATTAGAACCCCTTAGGAAACATTAGGACACATTAAAGCCCATTAGTGTGTCCTAAAATGATTAATGGATTCTAAGGGGTCTTAAGAGGTCCTAATATTTTCTAAGAGGTCCTAATGGGTCCTAATGTGTCCTAAGGGGTTGTAATGGGTCCTAAAGGGTCATAGGACCACTTGGGACCCATTATGACCCCTTATGATACATTAGAATCACTTAGAACTCTAAAGAGTGTCCTACGATGATTAATGCTCTCTCTCTCTCTCTCATGGGTCCTACGACTGTTAATGTGTTCTAAGGGGTCCTAATGAGTCCTAATCTATCCTAATGGGTCTTAATGAGTCCTAAGGTGTCGTAATGGGTCCTAAGGGTTTTTAAGGCCACATTTTTTCTTGTGTGATCCTTGCTAGGTTTGCACGTGGTTCAATAACAATAAAATCAGATGACTTGATATTATAGATCTCTCTATTAGCTATCTAACCATATAATATAATTTGAATTCTGATTATGTTAAGTTTTTCATCTCTAATTTCTTTTGTATGTATGTCCGATTTTTTCCAAAAACCAACATGTATTATTTTGGGCCTACATTTTGGCCCATTCGTCAAATTTTGAAACAAATTACATTTTCAAAAACTAGACTCCATTCTACACACTTTAATAAAAAAAAGTTTTGATTTTTTATTAGTTCTCAATGATTTCTAGGGGGAGCACACATAAATTTTATGTTTTCAGGATGTGTCCACTTCGGAAATTCACAATAAATCATACTTTCATAAAAAAAAATAGTAGAAAAATTCGGGATAAACTAGGTGGTGTTAGCTATCATTTCACTGAAGCGATTTTTTTTTTTTTTTAAAAGTTAAAATTTTAGGGGGAGCACACCAAACGCTATGCTATGTTTTTTCACAAAAAATAGGACCACTTTTTGTGCTCCCCGTTTTTGAGAACTTTAATCTCCACCATTTCTAAAATAAATTAGTAGTTTAGAAACTAGTTTCAGAGTAGAACAACTCTTGTTCTTGTCATATTTTGAAATGTTTTGTCTAGCTATCCTCAATTTCTCGTTGAAGTTCAGAGTTTGCTGATTTCATAAAAAATGGCATCTTATACCCCTTTTTGGTCCCCCATCTTTGTGCACTTACCCATAAATCAAGAACACAAGAACACCAAAGATACCTTGGGAAAACCCTCCTACTCGAGAGAAAAAACCCAACCTCGAGAGAAAAAACCCAACCACAAAAAAATGAATCCTTTATTGAGTAATAACAGAGTCCATATACAACGCTCACAAATTCTTGAGACTTCACACTCTCAAAGTAATAATTGGTGCTCTCTTTTACAATAAAATGAGGATATGTGCAAGATCATGGTATGCCAAAAAGTGGCGATGTGAAAAGAAGTCTTGATTGGTAGACTGATTGAAAAACAACTATAACTTTCAAATGGTATAACATTTTTTAAATATCCAAGATATTTCACATTATATGCTTCACCTACCACAAGAAAAAAAAATTCAATTTGATGAAGTTTAGACTAAGTTAAGGTGGTTAGACAAGAGAGCTTTTATATTTTGGAAAAGTTTTAGAAGAAAAATCATAATTAACTATTTTCATGGAAAAAAATTACAAAAAAATATGCGTCACATCCGAACATGAGTCTACTACTTATATCTAGAATCTTGTAAAAACATATTATCATTTGATTGTGTTTAAGGTGGTCAGACATACACCTACTTCTTATCTTTTTAGTCATGATTGATAGACTGATTGAAAAATAACTATAACTTCCAAATGGTATAAGTTATTTGTGATGTAGGCAACATTTTACTGATTCAATTCAAAAACCTAAAAGACCAGGAGAGCTGGGCTATAATGAACATTTATGCTCCAAACACAAAGAATAACAGGACACTACAACATTTGGGGTCAAATTTTGACTCCAATTTGCGACGACGCTACTGTAGACGTCCAAAATCGTCCTTATATTAATTTAATTAATATTCCTATAGCACTATAATTAATTTTAATTAATTATATCTGTTATATTCTTCTATCTATTTAATTAAATTTATTTAGTTAAATATGATTCACTTCCTTTAGTATTTAAATTTAATTTAAATACTACTCTTTCTAATGTATTAATTTTATTAATACATTACCCTCCATAAATTTCCTTTTTAAATAAATTTTAATTTATTTATTCCCTCACAATCTTAATATTCTTCTAAACCCAATTAATTCAAATTTAATTTGGATTAAATTAATAAAAGCTATTAAACCTATCTAGCAACCTACCCTA
>MU223457.1:4963986-4978002 GCA_018584345.1 Thuja plicata | reverse complement strand
TGTGTCTCCAAAAAATTGTGACCATGATGCCTACATTTATGTTTCTTAGCTGTTGTGTCCCAGGATCCCTTATGACCCTTTATGACCCTTTACGATCCCTAAGAATACATCTTAGAGATCTTAAAGTATCGTAAAGGGTCATAAAAGTGTCCTAGGAGGGGCCAGATGAGTTTCCACCTTCACGTGGTTGGCCTTGTTAAGTAGAGAATGTTAAACTATTCTCAAAACAAAGAGAAACTCTTAAAAACTCTAAAGTGACACTAAAAAAATACATGCGACGTCGAGCCGTCGACGATTGCCAACGGCTCGATGTCGCATGCATAAAAAATTTGTCGCACGACTATCATAATTTTGACCCTCGTTATGCGACGCCTATGTGTTGTAATAGCGACATAAAATGTAATGACAACATGATTACCATTATAGCAAGCTCGTATTGCAACACCTAGACGTCGCTTTTTCAGATGTGCGACAAATTTGCTATACTTGTGACATCGGGTTGTCACAAAATTACCGATGGCTCGATGTCACATGTATAGAAAATTTGTCGCACGTCTAAAAAAGTGACAGATAACATGCGACGCCTACATGTCGTAATAGTGACAGATGATATGCGACGCTTACGTGTCATAGTAGCGACACATAAGATGTGATGCCTACGTGTCGTAATAGCGACATTAAAAATATGTAACGACAACATGCTAACCATCATAGTTGGCTCATATTGCGATGATTAGTACCATCACAATAATGACAGACAACACAGCCTTCATTAATTCTGACACCAAAACTGCAACACTAGTCTCTGTCGCTAGGCCGATGGGAAAGTGTCGTAATAGCGACACATAGCCATCGAAAAGGGGCCTCAAATGTACTAGTGGGAGAATCTTCTGGGACCAATTGCAATTTCTGTTCACTAAGATAACTAATCCAAAAGCCATTATCATGGGTGATTTCAACACCCCACTTAAGGAATCTAAGAAATTTGGGGGTCTTCCCCCTGACCTAGAGAGTCGACAACAGTTAGCTAATCTGATCAATGACTTGGCTCTCATTGATGCGGAGTTAGGAGGGGGAAAATTTACCTGGTCGAATAGGAGAGTTGGCTTGGAGTGTATTTAGGTATGCCTTGATAGAGCCCTTATCTCTTTGGACTGGATGCAGCAGTATCACAGTCATCTATCCTCCATGGTGAGATTCGGATCTGATCACTCTCCAATTTCTCTCAACTTGGATAATCACAACAAGAAAAAGACCTTCCCCTTCATATTCGAGAGGATGTGGACTACCCACCCTAACCTCCACAATAAGATAAAGGAGTGGTGGAGCATAGATGTGGAGGGTACGATGATGTATAGGGTGGCTAAGAAGCTCAAGAACATAAAAATGGAGATTAGAAAATGGAACAAAAGGGACTTTGGCAATATTTTTTAGACTAAAGATAGGATTAAGTCAGAGCTTGCAGGGATTTAGGAAGAGATCCAAAACCAAGGCTATGATGAAGACAAAATGAGTGCTGAAAGGTCCATTCTGGCTGATCTTCACAACATTGTAAGCAAAGAGGAAATGTTCTGGAGGCAAAGGTCAAGATCGGTGTGGTTGAAAGAGGGGGACAAAAACTCTCGTTTCTTTCACCTATCCACTATGAAACACATGATGACTAATAGAATTACTGCTATTAAGAAAGGGGATTTAACTTTGGAGGAAGACAATGAGATTGCAAATGAGGCCATTAGGTACTACTCTCAAATCCTTTCTAAAGAGAATAACCTAAAAGTGGATGACCAGGATGTTATTCTTCAGACCATACCAAAGGTGATCACAGAAAGACAAAATAAAGATATGATGGCTATCCCTGATCATGAGGAAATCCATAAAGTTGTTTTCTCCTTACCTGCGGAAAAAGCCCTTGGCCCAGATGGTTTCCCATCTTTATTTTTCTAGATGTACTGGGATGTTATCAAAGATGACATTGTTAAAGAAGTACGAGAATTTTTTGGAGCTAAGTGCCTTCTGAAAGAGATCAATGCCACCTTTCTTGTTCTCATCCCAAAAATTCCAGGTGCAGATTCTTTTGATAGCTTTAGACCTATTAGTATGTGTAACTCATTTTATAAGTTCATATCCAAAGTCTTAACTATCATATTTCTTAAAATCCTCCTGGTAATTATTTCCCCCCAACAAACGGGTTTTGTCCCTGGTAGACAAATCTTGGACTCTATCATGGCAGTGCATGAGGTGATTCACTCTTTGGAGGAGGGAAAAAGGGAAGGAATCCTTCTTAAACTAGACCTCTCCAAGGCGTATGACAGGGTTGACTGGTTCTTCCTAAGTAACATCTTGGGGGCTTTTGGCTTCAATGACAAGGCTAGAAAGATTATTTCATAGCTGATTTCCACCCTTCTTTCATGGTTTTGGTCAATGGTTCTCCTTCAGATTTATTTAAATCTTCTAGGGGTCTTAGGCAAGGAGACCCCCTCTCCCTGATTCTCTTCATCATATTGGTTGAATGCATGGGAAGGCTTATCCATGACAATAGGAGAAGGGGAAAAATCATTGGGCTTAAACTTTCTTCTGGCCCTTTCACTTTTTCCCACCAGCAATTCGTGGATTATACCATTTTGGGTGGTGAATCATCGGTGAAAGAAGCTAGAAATGTTAAGAAAATCCTGAATTCATACTCCAATGCTACGGGATAGCTTATTAACTGGAACAAGAGCTTGGTGTTCTTCATTAATACCCCCATGGATAGATAGAGGAAAATGGAAGGCATTTTAGGATGTGGTTTTGGATCCTTTCCCACATCTTATTTAGGCCTTCCGCTCGGAACCAAACCACCTGAGTCCTTTTGGGGAGGCCTTATTGATAGATTCAATAGGAAGTTGGTGGGCTGGAAGGGTATCACCCTTAGTCAGACAAGAAAAGTGATATTGATACAATCCACTCTTTAGAACCTCCCTACTTATGCATTAAGCCTCTTCTCTATACCTGCTAAGGTGGCAGACTCTCTGGAAGCAATTCAAAGGAATTTCTTATGGGCCGACAAAGAAGGAAACAAGAAGTACCCACTGGTGGCTTGGGATACTATATGCAAGCCTAAAAAACATGGAGGGCTGGGAATCAAGAATTTGAAGTAGTTCAACAAAGCTTTGCAAGCAAAACAGATTTGGAGAATTTTCAATTCAACAGGGGAATGGAGGGATATTATGAAGGATAAATATGCAGCAAACATAACCTTCAAACAATTCATCAGTAGAGATATAGACCTGAAGTGATCCTACATTTGGAATGGCATTCTACGGACTAAGGGTATAGCGACTGCAAAAGCAAGATGGAAGTTAGGCAATGGTAAGGATGTCAACTTTTGGCATGATGATTGGCTCAGACAGGGTCCTTTATGGAACTTGGAGCCTTATAATAGATGGGCTAATTCTTGCATTGAAAGATATGGCAGCAGAGTTAGTGACTACAGAATCAACAATGAATGGGTGAACCTAACTGAGGTGTCCCAGGACCTTAAACCTCTTATGGTCAAAATTGGTCACATTCCTCTCTCTCTCAATGAAGATGTTATTGTTTGGGGGGAAACTATAGATGGTATATACACAATGGCTTCGGGATATGAAACCATGCAACATATTGATACTACCCCCATATGGGCCAAGGTCTGGTACCCTGGTATTATCCCTAAGACCAACATATTTTTCTAGACTATGCTCCAAAATCGTATTTTGACTATGGATAACTTAATAAAGAGAGGACATCATATTCCTAATTGATGTATCTTATGCAAAAATCAAAGTGAGAGTGTGGACCACTTTTTTATCTACTGTGACTTCACCAGACAATTATGGTATCATTTCCTGTCTTTTTTTGAGATATCTTGGTGTTTCCCCAATACGACTCTTGAGGTCTCTGACCAATGGCATCAGGGGTTGAGAGGTCATAATTTATGGCCATGGGCAATGCCACACATATGCTGGGGAGTGTGGAAGGAGCAAAATAATAGGATCTTTAGGGAAAAAGCTACCACTGCTAAGTATGTTTCCCACAAAATATCAAATGCCCTTATGGAAAACTACATTAATAGCAAAGGTATCAATCCACTTCACAACAAAGGGACTAATGATACCAAAAAGAGAATGGATTGCTGATGGACATTACCGCCAGAAGGGTGGTTCAAAGCTAACTTCGATGGGGCTGCAAAGGGCAACCCTGGGAGGAATTATAAGGAGCTCTCATGGCAAAGGCATTGCTGCTATTTTAGCACCCCTGGGGTCACAAACTAACCATTATTCTAAGGCGAGTGCGACACATCACACCTTAAGGCTAGCCCGGGATATGGGGATCAAGAATTTGTGGTTAGAAGGGGACTCAAAGAACATCATAGATTGCTTAAATGAAAAGCACAAGCCTGCGTGGACAATTGAGAACATTATTGGGGAGTGCAGACAAATCCTCAAAACCTTTGATAAGGTCCATGTGGCACATGAATACCGGGAAGCCAACCAGGTGGCTGACAGGCTGGAAAATATGGGAGTCAAGAGTGAGGGAGTTAAAAGGTGGAATGACGGGAATAATTTTCTGCCGGAAATCTTAGCTCTCATTGAAAGTGATCAGGTTCCAAGAATACTCGGAGTTATTAAATGATAATTATGAAGAGTAATGAAAAATGGGGGAAGAATCACCGTATTATGTGCAAGTACAGGAGAGGTGGAGGGATTATCATTTTATGGTCTCATCGGCACCTTTGGAGGCCTAAAAATGATTATAGCATTCACGAGGCAAAAAGAAGATTCACGAAACATAAACTCAATATCGCTTGGAAACAAAGGTCTTTTAGTGGGAATAATACCAGAAACAAAGGAGGAAGAGAAATTGTAGATATGTTGGGTGAGAGGCACAGGAGGGAACCAACGAAGGAAACTGAAAAATGGCGAAGAAGATCCAAGGTATGGAAGATTTTGAAAAAGGGTGAAGTGACTACCTTCATTGAGCGTCTTCATGGGTGGAAGCCCTCTGTTACGAAGATGATGGTGAAAAGATGGAATGAAGGGAAGGTGAAAATTAATGGGGTGGATTTTATGGTGATGGAGGAAATTGTCTCAGCTGTGACTGGTATACCCATCATTGGGAAGAAATTTTACAGAGATAGGAAGATTTCTAGTCAAGCTTTGACGGAATTTGTTAAAAATGCGGAGGAAAAGAAACCACTAGTGAAGAAGGGCACTTTCTACCAGCTGAGCTCAATCAAGCTGCTATGGAGGTTCGTGCTATGGGCTATAATCAAATACATCTCTCTGGATACGAGATTCAACCGCATAAGTACCCACCACTTCGTGCTTCTCAACCATTTAAGGTATGGGGCTAAGATATCTATTCCTTTCTTCCTATATTCATCTATCAATGAAAACATTAATTATTGTAAGGAGAAACCCATCAGCAACCCAACTTTCCATGAGGGTTTACTATTGTTAATTTATGAATATTTCAAAGCTCGGACTATGGGGAAGGAAATTAAAAGTATGGAGGAGGGAAATGATGAGTCTGAGGAGGGTTTGGGTGAGGATTATGTTCCCTTTGATACTGAGGATAGCCAAGATATGCACTCGGATACTGAGGAGGATGAGCCTCTACAGATGAAGAAGGGGAAGAAAAGAGTGAAAATGGAGACTTTAAAATAGCACATTGAGATCTCCTCTGATAGGGAGTACAACGAAAGCGTGGATGGGATGGAAACAGAGAATGAGAGTTCTGGAGAAGAGGGAAAAATGAAACATGGAGGGAAGTAGGGGAAGACGGAAGGAAAGAGGAAGATAACAATCAAATTGCCGGTTCAGAAAGAGGAGGCAAGCTCGGGGAAGAGGGCAACGAGGTTCAAAAGAGCGAATTAGATTAAGGAGGAAACCTAGGAGGAGAAGCAGGATAGCCAGGAAAATATACAAGAGGAGAGAGAGGAAAAAGAGGACAATCAAGGGAGGGAGAATGAGGAGGTTGATCAGAGTCAAGATTTTGCGGAATATGGGGAAGATCATTACACCTGCAGCATAACTAGCAAAAACAAGAAAGTTGTTTGGAGGAATTTTGACACGGTCTCTGCTGAAATGGGGATAAAGAGAGAAATGGTTAGGACTTTGGTTAAGGAGATCAAAGAGGGTAGAATCCAAATGGAAGATTTAATTGATCCAGCGTTGGTGATTCTTAGCGACAATGTGAGGGAGGATCCGCATATGGACGTGTTGAACAATGCTAAAAATAGTGTCATTGACAGCTATATAACCACGAAATGGACCTTTTATGAAATCTATGAGCTGAAAAAAAGAATGGACAGGATGGAGAAAGATAACATATATAACAATAACAAGAACATTACGAAGGACAGGGAGCTGGATAACAAAGTGAACAAGCTGAAGAATAGAGTCGAAAGTATTGAGGATTAAATGGTAAAAATAGCTAAGCAAAGCTACAATATACTAAAGGCTTCAAATGATAATATTAAGGTGATTATTGACAAATTTGAAGAGCAAAGACAAAACAAGGAGGACCAGCCACCGAACTGTGGGAGGGATAAGCCACTAGAAGAGGGAACCAAGAAGAGGACAAGAGAGGCCACAAAGAAGATGGAGAACCAGGAAACCAATAAAGAGTTGGCAGACCTGAAAGAGGCTGCGGGTAGAATGACCGAGCTGGAGATGCGTGCTGCTGAAATTCTCAGAGATATTGCCTAATTTGCATCCTTGGTTTTTTATCCTGGTCTTTTTTATTTAGTCCCTGGCTTTCTATTTTCTCTGGGACTATTTTTTTTGGACGTGGGATTGCCTGTTCCATTTAGGTTGATACTTAACGTTTATATGGTCTAGTTTATTTTTAAGCTCTGTAGGGTTTCAGGAACCCATCAAAACCTATTTTCCTTAATCAAAAACATTTTTGAAATAAAAAAATTGAGTCACATTCTATGATTTACCTACTACCATAAAAAAATAAAAAAATTTCAATTTGATGAAGTTTAGACTAAGTTAAGGTGGTTAGACACGAGATTTTGTATATTTTGGAAAAGTTGTAGTAGAAAAATCATAATTAATTATTTACTTGGAAAAAAATTACAAAAACATATGTGTCACATTCGGACATGAGTCTACTACTTATATATAGAGTATTGTAAAAAAATATTATCAATTAATTGTGTTTAAGGTAGTTAGACATACACCTACTTCTTATCTTTTTCCTGAAATTTTCATACTACCGCATTGAAATTTGAAAATTTTACCATATAGAATATTTTTTTTTCAAAAAAGGGCTAGTATCTTAGAAAATAAATTCAATTTTCTATAGATTCTCTTCTTACATATTTTTGATATAAGACTGATAACTTGTTCAAATTTTTATGTGAACTTGCCTAACCCTGATTTTCTGAATTTTCATTGCCACTTAACGACCTATTTGGCATACCATGATCCTGCATATACCCATGAATCACTTCAATACAAGAACTATACGCTGAAAAATGCTACATAGAAAATCAACAATATACTGAAAACAACACACCACAAATGTTTCAAAAACTTTTGCTAAAAATCACGTTAGTAATAACACCCTATCGATATAGATCACAATAACATTGACTACCAAAATCTACGACACCAATTCTTGTAACATGCACCCAGAAATAAAAACATCCACACAATACATGTCCCGAGCTCTCAAAAGCAACGCTGCAAAATATATCTCATATCACAACTAGCGGTGACACTTCAAGAAGATTTGTTACTTCAACAACCATGAACAAATGGGGCTTTACGACGATTGATCATTATGCATAATGACCCTTTGAATTCCAGTATCCACACAGGAAAAGAATCTTAAATATCCATACACGCACATGGTAGAATCAACTCTTTGATGCTCAGCTACCACATACGCATATGGTATTTCGTATGTTGATGCGGAAGACTCTTCATGGTAGTAAGACTCCCAACCGTAAGAAGAATAAGACGTCGCAGAGAATAAGAAATATAATACTACAACCTATTCATTGATGAAGTCATCGTAGGTATGGAATGATATCTCCTATCGCTACAAAAACATTAACACTCCATCTTAGAAAAGGAGATATCATTTACAGATTTTCAAGTCATGGAGTCTCTTGAATATGACAAACACAATGTCTACACCCATATGTGTTGATAGCAAAACTTTATCACGGATTCTCTCAACGTGATAACATCATGGATTCACTCAACATGATGTTCACCATGGCTACTCCCATGTGTAAAATAAACACAAGCTCACATCACAAAGTCACTCAATGTGATGTTGTCATGGAGTCTTTCAACATGACATCCACCTTGGCTACTCCAAGAAGGTGGATCCACCATGGCTAGTCCTAGAGGGTGGATCCACCATGGCTACTCCCAGAGGGTGGAACAAGGGCTTTCATCTCAAATTTCTCTCATAAAGAAGAATTAAATAACAAGGGTTTGCACCTCAAACTTCTCTCTCACAAAGAAGAATGCATTAATAAGAGCTTGCACCTCAAATTTCTCTCACAGAAGAATGCATTATAAGGGCTTTCACCTCAAATTTCTCCCTCTCATAGAAAAATGCATTAAGCTCATAATACAAACAATTGAATGATGAGACTCCCTCTTAGTAAAGACTCCCTCTCAGTAGGGGTAGCATTATCACAACTTGATTATCACAATAAATTACTGATGACTTCCATGTTTGGCCAAACATGGATATTTTGTAGTCACACTGCTACTCGAGCTTGTTGATCCTCTGTAAAGGACTTGACACTCTCCCTTTTCCACACAAGCTCCCTCTGAAATCTTATTTCCTCATGTTTGAATAGATATTATGTAAATTTGGATCATTAAACCATCATCCTTTTGCTCCTTGATCCATCCTGCATTTTAGAGAGATTAGTAATAGTTCATAGAATCAAACTAACCTAAAGAGAAATATACATACAAATCCTAACAACATACATGATTCACTATTCCCAATATTATTGAATGAATTATTCATGAACATTATTCAAAAATACAAACATAAAATATTTATTTATTTATTGCCTAAACTTCCTCACAATCCATCAATTGTTCTTTCCTGATCTTTGCACCTAAAGTTCCAGATCTGCACACCCTTCCAAGTAAGAAGCTTCTTCTGATATTCTACCCTCCAAGGCTCTTTAGCTACACGTTCTCATAAGAATCCTTTATTTCTTTTGATGCTCTCATTACACATCATAATCTATTAAAGTATCCAATCGTCATATTCTAGTTTTGGATCTTCACTTAGACCTGCTTTGATACCATGTTAATGTTTTGGAACCAAATTTTCATAAAACAAAGATCAGATAAATCAGGGACACAAGAACACCAAAGATGCCTTGGAAAAACCCTCCTACTTGAAAGAAAAAACCCAGCCCCTACAAAAATGAATCGTTTATTAATTAATAATAAAATCCATATACACCGCTCACAAATTCTTGAAACTTAACATTCTCAAAGTAATAATTGGTGCTCTCTTTTACAATAAAATGAATCTCTACAATACAAGAACTATATACTAAAAAAATGCTACATACAAAATCAACGATATACTAAAAAGAACACACCACAAATGTTCCAAAAACTTTTTCTTAAAATCACGCTAATAATAACACCCTGCCAATATAGATCACAATAACATTGACTACCAAAATCTTCGACACCAATTCTTGTAACGTGCACCTAGAAAGAAAAACGTCCACACAATACATGTCCCGAGCTCTCAAAAGAAACACTGCAAAATATATCTCATGTCACAACTAGCGTTTACGCTTCAAGAAGATTTGTTACTTCAACAACCACGAACACATGTGGCTTTACGTTGATTGACTGTTATGAATAATGAGCCTTTGAATTCTAGTATCCATGCAAGAAAAGATTCTTCAATAGCCACATACGCACATGGTAGAATCAACTCTTCGATGCCCAGCTACCACATACGCATTGATGCGAAAGACACTTCATGGTCTTAAGACTCCCGACCATAGGAATAATAAGACGTCGTAGAGAATAGGCAACACAATCATACAACCTGTTCGTTGATGGAGTCATCGGGGGCATGGAATGATATCTCCTGCCGCTACAAAAACATGATCACAAATAAATAAGGAAAAGGGGTAAAGAAGGATGTTTCATAGTTTCACCTTTTGGACACAAAACATATCAAGAAGAAATCCATGTAAACAAGGAGGAAGAAATTGGTGTTAATTGTTGGGATGAAGGTGGCCTATCAAATTAAGATTTCACTAATGTTGTTGTTTGAGACCTTATAGCATTTATATGCCTTATTTGTATATTTATATTAGTATTTCCTTTCCATTTTCTTCTGTGTTATTACCCTTTAGCTTTCTTTTATGCAATATTATTTTATGTTTCTTCACTATCATTTTACCTTCTATATAATGTTTTATGAATAGATTTGGTGGCTCGAAATTCCTCTCCAAAAAAGAGAAAATCTATAGACATATGCAAGTGATGAAAGAGTGATGAATGGAGGACTCGATGACATTCCAGAGGATTATGCCCAATTTTTCCTCCACAAGAAGGAATGAAAGAGAGAGAATATGTAGACCCCACAATATTTAAAATCTCTTATAGAAATCGTGAATGCTTGAAGATAAAAAAAAAAAATCCAAAGCCCACAAATAACATTTGTCCTATTCAAAAGAAGATAAACCAAGTACAAATGCATGAATGCTTCCCATTCAGATTGGAATTGGTAGGAAGAAGATCTAGATGTATGAATATCATGTCTTTAAAATATTTTCATATACCACCATGTCCTTGATTGATGATGACATCACAATCACACTAGGTACATGCCCAATAAAAATACAAGGTGATAAACCAGTATCAAGTGCTAATTTACGTTGAATAAGATTCAAACACAAGTATGATGTGACAACAATTTGTTCCATGACTATCATCAAAGAGTTGAGGTAACCCCTCAAATTGGACCTCCAAATTTGAAATGTGAGACTCCATAAATAAGTCTAAAATACCTATCAAATAATCATCCCACATAGATACATCTAAAATAAAAAGGATTTACCTACTATAAATAATCAATTGGAGTTCTCAATTAATTAGCAATAAAACATGGATGTGTGTTCTCAATTAGAGAAGTGGAAGATTTATGAGAGGTATCTTGATCATGAATATAGTTTAGTGTTGCATCATATGTAAGCTCCTTTTATGTATCATTGTCAAAGGATATATTAGCAACATCATCGAGTGGAATGAGGAAAATTGACGTAGGATCATCTAGGGATGGAATATTATATGAATATCCATAGATCTCCCAAATCTTAGTCCAAATTGTGCGGGAGCTTGAGTCTTGAGATATAATTTTATGTTTCCCCGTAGATGTGGTGCAGGAGCACCTAAGGGTTTGGTGTGTTTGACCCTAAAACACCTAAGGGTTTGGTGTGTTTGACCCTAAAAGTTATGGTTTGTAAGACCTTAACAAGGTCATGTAGATAAATAAGGGCTCTTTAAGGGTCCATTAGGTGTGTTTTGAAAGTGTTTTGATTATGTCAAATATGGGTGACAAATGTGTTAAAAGACCCTAACAGTGCATTGTAAGACAAAGTTGGCAAAATATGAAGAATGGCACCAAGAGTGTAGAATATGACTTAATTTAGTTTTAATTAGGTCTAGGATTTGGTTAGTGGTCATTTGGAACCCATCAATTGGGTTTATGCATTGAAATGTAAAAAGATGTAAAAGTTGTAAAAAGTTGCTTTGAGCAATGCTGCAACTTTTCAATGTTGCATGACAACATTTGAGCAAGAAGTTGCAATACGCCATAAGGTAGTTAGAGGTCGGAACAGTTGGTTGGAACATGATAGGAAGACATATTTAAGGTCTCCTCAGACATTGTAGAGGGGTCTAAATACTTTGGCATGAATTCCAATAGTAAGCACTTGACAGTTCACTAAGAACTTATTGTGTTTCTTGATTTTGGTTTTGCATTCGAGCCAAATGGATTGAAATAGTAAAATTTTCATTGTGAACAATTAGGAATCAATATTTTGGTGTTTTATGTGTACTATTTTAGAGTTCTTGTTACAGTTTTGTTCATGTAAATAATCTTTGTCCCTGATTCTGAGTCTCTGGACTAGACATGGTGTACATAGCTAAAATGGCTCCATTTTGAGTTTCCACTGTGGCAAACATTCAACCCTTGGGGAAATGAAAATGGAGTATGTGTATAGTAGTTTTATTTTTAGTAGGATTTTGGAAGTGTTGTTTGTGATTTTTAAGCTCTTGCCCTAGGCGAGCTCTTCCATAGCCCGACTAAAAAGCAAGAGCAACAGTGGTGTATAAATTGCAGGAGCCGATTGGAGGAATGAATCTAATGACTTAAGAATGTTTAGAAGGTTCTTGCAGAGCCTTGGTTGCAAGCTAGAGTGGTGGTGAATCCATTTGAGTGGAGTTTGCATTGAAAGTTTTGAAACTGGCTCATTTTCCTATGAAATAACCCAGTTAGGGTTTGGGAGTGTATGGATAGTCTGAAGACCAAAGACTAGAAAAATCTTTAATGTTTTTCCAAAGAGTGTCTGAAATATACATTGGTTTAGAGGGTTGTATCAAAGTATCGGGAAAGAAATCCCAAAAATTTAAAATAGGGCCAATTGAGACCTACTAGGCTTGTAGCCCTTAAAAATAGGAAATTTGGAAAGTGATGGAGGAATGAGCCAAAGATCACTCAAGAAGATTGGTTTGTGGATGGAATTAGGTTATGAACATGCCATAGACTCCTGCAAGGTAAGTGACAGAGGGCTAGTAAGTTGGTAATTGAACTTATCTTGGTGAGTTCAAGAGAAGGAATAGAAGATTGAGCAGTGGTAATTGATAGAGAATATCTAAGGGAATAGGAGAGTGGTGAGTTGTAACCTCCAAGGAAGTAGGGTTCTAGGTGAGAAAGAAACCCTAAGAGGCCCTTAAGGGACTAGTGAAGAACTAAGAGAAGTTCTTGTAGAAGAGCATCCCTATCAAGATGATTGAGCTGAATAAATTACTAACCAATCATATATAGTGATCATTTTTATTACCCTAAAATTATTTATTTCATTGTGTCTCTGGCTCATGGACAAGTCCATAAAGATGAGGCAGAGGGTTGAGTCACCAACAATGTATTTTTATACATTTTCCCAAGACTTGAAACTTTTCTTAGTTAGAATTATTACTAAAGGATGAGTTGCATAACCCATGATTACAAAAATGATACACTCCTCAAATGATTAAATCAGATATCAATACATATTATATGGGTACAACAAAGTGATATGATCAAAACAACACCTTCCCAAGTGTTAGCATGTCTAGGTAATCTTTTAAAATTCAAATATAGAAACAAAATGTACATGGAATTGAATCTAGAAAAGTGTAATGATAGATTGGAAGAGATCCTAAATACATTTTAATGCTATAAAATTACAAAAATTCCAGAGACTGCAAAAACGTTATGAGCTTGGGAGCCAAAAATGAAAATCTAACTTCAATTATCAATTAATTTCATTGTAGCAAAATCCATGAAAATGGATAGCCCCATTGAAAATTTCTTGAAGCCAAATTTTTATCAATATCTTGTTTGCAAAATTTCAACACCTTGAGAAAAATTCACAGTGATTGAAAAAAGAGAGAGGCCTAATTAGGGCATAGGGAGCAAAAAGTAGGCATTTGGATACTTAGCAACGAATTTTCAATGTGTGCGCTTAATATATTTAAAAAATATATACCACCATTGGCAACAATGTCATGAAGGAAAAGTTCATATTAGAGTGGTACGTACGTAGTCACATCGTCTAAGCACTAATATTCTACCAAAATGCTAACAAAAAGTGAGAATTTGAAAATAAGCAACCAAATGCTAACAAATAGTGGTTGAAACAAAAAATAATAATATTTAAAAAAAAAAAATTGTACTAGTAGTAGTACCAATTGTGTAGGGAAAGGAAAA